>JAULJZ010102634.1:0-11845 GCA_032270985.1 Heliamphora pulchella | reverse complement strand
TTTTTAAATTTTCTTATTTATATTTTCAATAAAAATTATATATATATATATATATATATATATATATATATATATATATTGATCCTCTGTGCCTCGGACTCCTAGACCCCTATACCTCCGGACCCCTATACCTCGTAGTCTTAGACTTCGAAATCGTTCGAATTGACACCTCTGAAATCTCGGACCCCGAAAACCCTCGGGACCCCAGACCCCGGACCCCCAGGACCCTAGACCCTTAGAACGCCCGAACTCCCGAACCTTGGGACCCCCAAGAACATAGAACCCTAGACTCTTGGGACCCTCGAAACCCCTGAACTCTCCGGATCTCGGACCCTAGAACCCTTGGGACCCTAGACCGTAAACCCTTGGGACACCTATACCCTTAGAATTTGGGACCCCCCAAGACCCCAAAACCCCAAACCCTTGGGACCCTTAACTTCGGACCTCGGGACCCCAGATTTTAGTACCCCAAAGCTCGGACCCTAGGACTCCTAGACTACGAGATCTTGGACCCCCGAAACCCTGTAGTCCCTGTTAGTATAGGTGCAATACCAAGAGGAGGGTGAATTGTGTATTTAACAATTTATGTCAAGATTGACCCAATTAAAACACATGCAATCCCAAACGTCCACAAACAATCTCAACTAATATCTTACATACAATTTCAAGCATATATGAAATTAAAGTGCGAAAAATAAAGAGATAGAGTTAGAGAGATATGACACCGAGATTTACAAGGTTCGGCACTCTGGCATACGTCCTTACCTTAAGCAACACCACTTTGAGGATTTCATTAGTCCCTCCATCAATAGGCGGAGATCCCTTTCTTCTTCAAATAAGTGAAGAAGCCTCTTTTGAGAATATCCCCTTCTTAAGTTGCAATCCCTCCTTATAGGCAGAGATACCTCTCTCCTTCAGTTGGCGGAGATGCCCACTCCTTCAGTAGGTGGAGAAACCCATCTTGAGAAATTCCTATCTCAAGCACAAGATTCAAACCCGAATCTTGCTATACAAAGAATTATAGAAACGAGATATGTACAAAACAATTAGTCTATTAAAGAGTAGAAGAGTATACAATGAATGCACACACCAATTCACTCCTAAAGAATATAGATATGAAAGCTTAATGGATAATTCTAATGAATTATACTCTCTTTCAATGAAATTATAAAAAATATGATAATTTGGTTCAAGGATTTAAGCACCAAGAGAGTGTAGAAGTGGGAGATATGAGGGATTATTGAATATGAGGTTTAGAAGGCTATTTATAGCAAACAATTTGAGAACTAGCCGTTGTGAATTTTTGAATATTTAATTCCAAATTCGAAGTAGCCGTTATAATCCAGAATTTGAATTTTCGGCTTGTTTAAGCAACTGACCTAAGAGATTCAGTAGCCTTAATGAACCATGAATCTGACATTCCAGTAGTATTTCAGTCGACTGAAGTTGATGGTTCAGTCGACTAACTTGGGTTGTTCAGTCGATTAACTTTGGTTCAGTCGACTAACTTTGATTGCTCTATTATTTTGACTTCAAATGATCATATCTCCTTCATTCGGATCCCGAATAAGATCATTTTTATGTTCAAATTGAAGTCTCGAAAGTCTACTTTTCAATGGTTTAAGCCCTATATCAGAATTCAATTTGTACAAAAAGTTATGGCCAAAATAGTGAAGCTATGTGCATTTTCATTAAACACTTTTTGCATATTTTTGGCCAAACTTCTTTTGAAACTTGTTTTTTTTTTTTTTTAATCTTTTTAGGGTTCTTTAACTCAATTTAAATTTTGAGAAAATATTTTGCATGAGTTATTAAGACTCCTATGGGCTTTCACAAATATGATAATTGGTTGTGAACTTACATTGGTTCCTAGATTCAATGTACTTGAAACTCTTTGAGTCATTCAAGTCTTTTTATTTTTTTCTTAGTTTTCTCGTGCTTCATGGATCTTAGTCGCTTGAATATGATCTTCATGCTTCATGACTTTTATTTTGCGTTCTCAATTGTGCTTAACGTTGAACTCTTGTAAACTCACTTAATTGCACAATTAGAATCTTTTGTTTGTTATCATCAAAGCAGATGTTGAAACCTTGTTTAGGTCAATAGTCTCATATCTCGGGACTCTCGAAACCCCCCAAAGCCCAGAACCCTAGATCCTTGGGACCTCGGGACCCCAAGACCCCTAGGACCTCATAGTCCCAAACCCCAAACCCTTGGGATCCCGAACCCTGAACTCTTGGGGCATGATCCCTCCACAATCCTAGTGTCTTGGGGAAACGACAAGGCTTAAAACTTAATAAGAGATAAAATTTCTACTTTAAACCAGCACAACCTTTCATAAGAAAATGGGTAAACATAGACTTCAAGGGAAACACCATCACAAGGACATACATCATGTTTTTGAAACATAACCTTTAGTTCTCAATATACGATGTTTCACATAGTACAAAACTAAATAGAATAAACTAAACCAAAATAACATCCGAGTTCGGCTTTGAAGCTATAAGGCGACACTTGTGGTCGATCAATTTCTAGCCATTCCTGCCGTCTGCAACCACAGAGGTTATATAAGAGTACACTTAACATTATAATTAACAAAAATAAAACAATCACTCAGTTTAAGAATGTTAAAAACATTTTCTGAAATTGCTCATCATACTTTCCACAAAAAGCATAAAAATAGACGCATTTGTTTCATCACAACAAAATATCATGAGTTATAAAGAATTTCCTCTACGTGGCAAAAAATATAACTTGGCTCAACCGCCACAATTAAATGAATCCATTTTTCCATAACCAAACCTAAACTTAAACCACAACAGTGACTAAGTAGTCGTCAACCTCACAACTAGGAGTTCCGATGGTACCGTAATTTTAATTCTCAATGCATAGATAGTAACGTGATAGAATGAGAATCACTCTCCACCAAGCACGAGTGGTATATGCTATAACATGTGACTTAGCCCAAAAGCCTTTAAGGCAAAATAACCCTCGCCGAACGGGAAACCTCCCCTATAGGGACAAACTAAAACCCATAATTGAGTAACCTCTCTCATAACGGGATATAAAAGGCTAGAAACCTTTGTAACTAGGCACTTTAGAATAACAATACAACATTTATAACATTTTATAAAATCATCTTTCGCACAAGCATACTTCTTCAAAAGATATGGATGGCACATTTGAATTAAAAATATCATGACATTTGAAAATAAGGATCTCATGCTATCATTCATCGAAACTTGACATGGTTCAAAATATGAACATTGAAGCATTTTAAAGTATCATTCACACATTATTGTTCAAAATAATGGCTAAGCACTCTTACCTTATCTTATGCGTGCAAAAATTGAGCCTTCACCGATGAGCCACACTCGACCCTCAGGTAACAAAATCTCCATGCCTAACAAGCAATCACAATTTAACCGTAAACACAGGATTCTCCCCCTTAGAATGTAATGTACAAAAAAGATTTGAATTTTTGAAAGATCCTTTGGTTTAAGGACCCTGTTTATACTTTCTTTTTTTTTTTTTAAAGTAAAGGATGCTAAGCATATATTCAAGCCTTAACTTGCTTAAGGAATCAACTTGATCACATTTAGCACTTTTTAAAAAAAATAAATTCAGCAATTAAATTATAATTTGCAGTAAACTTTTGAGGTACTTAGACCTTAAATTAGGTTTTGATTTTTGGTCACAAAATAGATTAAAAGGTCTTTAACAAATCTTATGAAGAACACTTAAGTTAATTCACATGATTTCTAGATGAATTAGCTCACACAAAATAAAATGCTACAGCAGCTCTTGGTAAAGTACTGCGAACAGGGCTAACGTGTTTGGGGTATCAGAATAACTTCAATTGATTTAATTTTTTGATATGTTTTAATTTAAGATGTCATCTAAAACTCTTATGAAAGATGCTCTATAAGGTTCTTAAGAAAATATTTAAGATTTGGCATTCCTAAGAAAATATGTCAGGTCAGCATATTCGCAACTCAGTGACAGTGATTTTCAGTATCGAACACAGAGAGTTTAAAAATAGCTTGGGGGACTAAACAGAGACTAAAAGACATGATTTTCGGACATCATTTAGATTAGAACGTCTCTAACATTTCTCATGAATAACACTTTTTGAATTGATCATTAAAAATATGGGTTTTTAGTCTCACCAAAAGGTTGGACAGAATAGGATTTAAATTACTGAATGGTGTCAACAACTTGCAGAAGTGTTTTGATCGACCACAACTCAACAAAAAGGGCTCATATTTGGTGTAGATAGATAAATATGTTAGCTAGAACTTTCGTGAAGGGACAAAAGCTTGAATCCCAATTTCAAATAGGGTTTTGACCTCTGCAACAGAGGCTGGTCTAGATTTGACACGTTTTGAGAGAAAGTACATATCTTGCGTTTTATAGGCTCAAAACCGTTCAAACCAATTTTAAATGAAAAATAACTTCAAAATATAACTATGGACATAAGATTCAACCTTATGAGATTTTCTATATTTAGTTATAATTTTTCAAAAAGAGATTCAGCAAGCAAAATTTTTAAAAAGAAGAACATAACTCAAGAACCTTACTTCATTTTTACATTCATGGCTTGGATTTGAGTTTATTTCTGATATGCAACAAGATTTGAGATGAGATTAGAGATTTTTGAGTAAGCTTATGTTTGGCATAACATTTTTAAAGGCTTTTTGCTTAAAATTCTTTAAAAAACCCATTAGTTTGGCCTTAGATGACTTTTTACACATCTTTTTATATTTACTTTTATATTAAAAAAGCAAAAAAGCCAAAAAATCAAAAAATCTAAAAAAAAGCTAGTCCAAACACAAGCTAAATATAGGTTTGGATTCAAAGGAACTTACATGGTTTGGATTTGCTTCTTGGTGCTAGATGAACAAGACTTGGCTTTTGTAAAGCTAACTCCAACTACTTTCCCCTCCTCCTCTTCTTCTTCTTCTACCTTTTCTTCTTCTCTAAAACACACTCAATTCTCTCTCTATTCTCATGGACGATCAACCAAAGGGGTGTGAAAGTGTATGTATTTATAGACAAGGTGGTAGTGGAGGAGATATGATGGTGGGTGGTGGCAACCACCAATAAGAATGCATGCATGAATGAATGAATGATGTGACAAGACAATAGGTTGTGTTTGTATGTGTGCTAGGGTGGCTGGCCATGTGGGTCTTTGATACTCAAATATCTAATTTTGTGTATATTTATTAGTATTATAATGGTTCATGAGGTATAATTATACTACATTGCTAAAAAATGTACTCAAAAATTGATTTAATGTGTAAAATGGTCTTTTTTTCCTACAGAATTATATTAAATTATAAATTTTATAATTGGTATGTATTTCTCTACACACTTATCTCATTCATATTTCATTTGCATTTCATTTGCGTTTGCTTTTCATTTGAATTTACATTTAATTTGAATTTGCATTTTCAACCATAACATTTGGCTAATATTGGTCTCATATTCTGGGTCCCAGGTTCAAGAAGGTTAAATGGCTAGGTTGGCCCTTCTTAAAGAAATTAAGTTTGAGAATGCGTTCGTTTTGAAACATACTTTCTTTACTATTCATTTATTGAGTACGAGTTACTACATGAAATTTATAGAATTATCCCGGTATGCTATCCAACTTTTACCTGACGAGGAAACAAAGTGTAAAAAATCTCAAAATGGGTTAAGTTTTCTGATTAGGACAAGAATGACTGCCCTTGAAATGTCACGCCCTAAAATTCGGGTCACATGAAACACTTACAAACAACCATATAAAACACCCAACCCGATATGCACTCACAAATTAAAGCATACATGCATTTAATATATCCGCCAAATGGTTTACATTACACGATTTCAACACCGAAAAAACATATAATCATACATGATACAGAAAGAACAAAAGAAAGACTATAGATCTTCCACCTCTCCAGCATCCCCGAATCAACATGTGTGACCGGTACCTGAAAAATATTTCAAATCCCACACCGTGAGTTAAAACATAGCAGAAACTAGACAAAACATGAAATATAAGCTAAACGTGCTAGGAAAACGAGGTGCAATTTTTGACTCACTTTCAAGCCTTTAAAACAATTTTCACAAGCAACGGGAAAGCGATGATAAGAACCATCTTTGACTCACAAGAGCCTTGAAAACAGTTTTTATGTCACGACTCACACAGGTCGTTAAAAATAGTTTGAAATTGGTTTTATCCGTCCCATAATGCATTACATGCAATCCATGAATCTTCTTGAATTTTCACTGAAGGACTGCAGCCCCCGACTAATGCATCGTTAGCAAGAACTAACTCGTACAACCCACGCAACACACGCCACCCATGCAACTCAACACATGCATCCCACACAACGCAACACATGCCACCCGTGCATGCAACCCGTGCAACACACGCAACGCACGCAACCCGTGCAACACACGTAATGCACGCACCCCGTGCAACACACACAACACACGCATCTTCTCGGACTTTCACCGAAGGACCAATATCCGCCCTATCTAATGCATTGTCCGCCAGAGTCAACATATATCTTCTCGGGCTTTCACTAAAGACCAATATCCGCCCTATCTAATGCATTGTCGATAAGAGTCAACATATATCTTCTCGAGCTTTCACTGAAGGACCAATATTTGCCCTATCTAATGCATCTTCACGGATTTTCACCGAATGACTAATATCCGCCCCAACTAATGTATCTTTATGGACTTTCACCGAGAGACCAAAATCCACCCCACATATGCTAGTTTAAAACCAGAGTTTAATCAATGCAACACATGCATATATAATGCACGCACAAGGCCACATATCCATCCTACAACATGCTTGAATACGACTAGAGTTTTAAAGTATAAAACTACGTTACACGTAACGACATCAAGCCATGTAATTCATCTACATGATCTACCCATAAACTTAAGTTATTTATAAATGGACACAACTATGTATAACTTCACATCACGATGCCACCCATAACAGAATCTGACATCCACTCACATGGACAACCAATGATACAGAAAACCAAAACTTAACCCGAAGGCCAACATCGCTCAAGCGCTCGAGCGCTCAACCACCGCTCGGGTGGTTCCCTACCGACATTCACCACTGCCACACCACCTGTCGAGCGCTCAACCACCGCTCGAGCGGTCATCGCTGGATGAAAAACCAAACGAAGAAACAAAACTGGGTCTCACACCCACCCAAAGGCCAACTCTAAACTTCCTACAACACAGTTTTCACTAAAACCCCATCTTTTCCCAAAACCCCCTTTTTAGGGAAAGAACCACGGGCCCAAACACTCCCTACACCCAGCTATGCACAAACACCACTCACACACACATGCATCAATGCCACACTAGAACAGCCGACGTCATCCCCGAGGGCGACAACAACAACAAACCACCACGGCCTCGCTACAACCAACCGAAACGAAAAATGACTAACACCCCTCTTCATAATTTCAGTCAATAGAACCCCATAATTCCATTGAATAAGAACCACTAGAGGAGAGCTATTCACAAACACATCACAACCCAGACCAACACACCCAACCCGGCCAACACGGACCCACTCACGTCCAACACAAACCCACGATGCCCACACGCGCCCAACACAAGCCCATGATGCTCTCATGCGCCCAACACAAACCCACGATGCTCACACGCACCCGACACAAGCCCATGACACCCTAAGAAACAAGAAACTTGATCAAAAAAGCCAACAAAGATGAAAAATAACCTTTTCCCAAACATTCGTCCAAAAATGGGTGAAAACGGTTAAGCAATTTTGACATACCCTCACTATTTTGATCATAACTTTTTTCAAAAAAAGAGTTTTAATGTGAGAGAAGTGTCATTGGAAAGAAGATCTTCGGAGCTTCAATTTGAGTACAAGAACGACCCAATTTCGAGTCCGAATGAGGGAGATATGCTCAAAACAAAACGGTCTTGTGCAGCCAGTTCGCTCGAGCGAACATCGGGCGCTCTACCGAGCTACCACCCGAGAAAAACTCAGATTTTTCTGTTTTAGAGTTTCAAACCCCTAAATCTCTCAAACACTCACTATGATGCTTCAAAACACACATAAACCTACCAATTCGCATATATTAATACCCACGGATATACACGAGCCCAAAACATCAAGAACGATCGAATGAAAATCCTCAAAACCTGATTCATCCAACCGAAAACAACACAAAACGATTTTAAACCAAAACCCGATCTTTAAATTGATTTTTTATACATTTTTAATTGGTAAAAACACACACGATTACATGTAGCACCTTTATAAGACATGAGAGTCTAGGATCCTACCTCGTTGAGTCAAAAACTCGGCGTCTCGATCCACGTACAAAACTGAACTTTACCAAAATAAAATTCTGTCCGGATGAACGCGTAGCCCACCATGCCAATAGTAGGGATCCGCTGTTGGATCGTCGCAAATCGAGCCATGGGCCCCCGAGAAGTTAGTGAGAAGGCAGAGCGTTTGGGTTGGTTCAAAAGCTAGAGAGAGGAAGGGAAATATATTTTGAAAAAAAATATCTAAAGGAAGATATTTATAGGCTCGATGAAAAATATCTTTTTTTTTGAAACCCGCATCAGAGTGCCCAACGGCTCCAGGAACCAACCCCGCATGCATATCTAAACCCAAACATGCATAAAAACACGCATAAACATGGTGAAGCAAAAATGCTAACGCGCGTCGAAAAATGCTGAAAAAGAAAACGGGTCAGGGTCTCACAACTCTACCCCCTTAAAGGAATTTCATCCCCAAAATTTGTCACAAGGTCAAAAGAAAACAACCCATCAATCACAATCGATACAGGCACAGGAGATGTTCAGCCGAACCATTCCTAGGATATAGTCAAACAAGGTCAGGCATCCTAAACAACGGCTAACTATCTCAAAGACACGGGATCTACAACTCGCCCCTACCTCACATCCTCACCAACCGCTGTCTCAACACAGCACACTGCCCACGGAGTCCACCACAAACTCCAAACCCATGGCCACAGCCTTGAACATAGCTTCGCTCTCTCATCGCAGATACACGTCCATATGAAAGAAACATAAAACACGAGATGCAACATATAAGAATGAACCACATAAGCATACTATCACGTAGGCACTTAGGTTCATGCTAAATAAACTCCACATACCGAGGAGAACCGATAAGAGTGACGCGTCAATTTGGATAACCTACTCAGATTTTCTGCTAGAAATCACGTTAGCTAAATGCGTTTCTAACTTGGCTCCCAAGTTTGTTAATCCAAACACCCTGAGGCAAGACTCATCAATCCTAAGGTTCAATCCTCATGCTCACATATACACAATATCCACATACTCCACACACTATCATGCTCGTTCTAGCAAAACATCTAAACATATGCAGTCAAGCACACGCAACCAACCTCACACAGTGATGCACCCTCTTCCCACGATTTTAGGTATTCGAACCTAGAGCTCTGATGCCATTTTGTTACGCCCCAAACTCTGGGTCACGTGAAACACTCACAAACAACCATATAAAACACCTAACCCGATATGCACTCACAAATTAAAGCATACATGCATTTAATATATCCGTCAAAAGGCTTACATTACACGGTTCTAACACAGAAAAAATATGTAATCATACATGATATAGAAAGAACAAAAGGAAGACTATAGATCTTCTGCCTCTCCAGCAACCCCGAATCAATTTGCGTGACCGGTACTTGAAAAATATTTTAAATCCCACATCGTGAGTTAAAACTTAACAGAAACTTGACAAAATATGAAATATAAGCTAAACATGCTAGGAAAACGAGGTACAATGTTCGACTCACTTTCAAGCCTTTAAAACAATTTTCACAAGCAACGAGAAAGCGATGATAAGAACTATTTTTGACTCACAAGAGCCTTGAAAATGGTTTTTATGTCACGACTCACACAGGTCATTAAAAACAGTTTGAAATTGGTTTTATCCGTCCCATAATGCATTACATGCAATTCATGAATCTTCTCAAATTTTCATCGAAGGACCACAGCCCCCGACTAATTCATCGTAGCTAGAACTAACTTGTACAACCCACGCAATGCATGCTGCTCATGCAACTCAACACATGCATCCCACATAACGCAACACATGTCACCCGTGCATGCAACCCGTGCAACACACGCAAGGCACGCAACCCGTGTAACACACAAACGCACGCACCCTGTGCAACACACACAACACACGCATCTTCTCGGGCTTTCACTGAAAGACCAATATCTGCCCAATCTAATGCATTGTTAACCAGAGTCAACATATATCTTCTCGGGCTTTCAACGAAGGACCAATATCCGCCTTATCTAATGCATTGTCGACTAAAGTCAACATATATCTTCTTAGACTTTCATCGAAGAACCAGTATCCGCCCTATCTAATGCATCTTCACAGACTTTCACCGTAAGACCATTATCCGCCCCAACTAATGTATATTTACGGACTTTCACCGAGGGACCAAAACTTGCCCCACATATGCTAGTTTAAAACCAACGTTTAATCAATGCAACACATACATATATAATACATGCACAAGGCCACATATCCATTCTACAACATGCTTGAATACAACTAGAGTTTTAAAGTATAAAATCACGTTACACGTAACGACATCAAAGCCATGTAATTCATCTACATGATCCACCCATAAACTAGAGTTATAAATGCATATAGCCATGTATAACTTCACATCACGACGCCACCCGTTATATAACCTGACATCCACTCACATGGACAACCAATGATATAGAAAATCAAAACCTAACCCGAAGACCAATATCGCTCAAGCGCTCGAGCGCTAAACCACCGCTTAGCGGTCATCGCTGGATGAAAAACCAAACGAAGAAAAGAAATCGGGTCTCACACCCACCCAAAGGCCAACTCTAAACCTCCTACAACATGGTTTTCACTAAAACCCCTTCTTTTCCCAAAACCCCCTTTTTAGGAAAAGAATCACGGGCCCAAACACTCCCTGCACCCATCTATGCACAAACACCACTTACACACACGCGCATCAACGCCACACTAGAACAACCGACGTCATCCCCGAGGACGACAACAACAACAAACCACCACGGCCCCGCCACAACCAACCGAAACGAAAAACGACTAACACCTCTCTTTATGATTTCAGTCAATAGAACTCCATAATTTCATTGACTAAGAATCACTAGAGGAGATCCAGTCACAAACACATCACAACTCAGACCAACACACGCTCAACATGACCAACACGGACCCACTCACGTCCAACGCAAACCCACGATGCCCACACGCGCCCAACACAAGCCTACGACGCCCCCATGCACCCAACACAAGCCCACGACGCCCACATGCGCCCAAAACAAACCCACGACGTACACACACATCCACCACAAGCCCATAACACCCCAAGAAACAAGAAACTTGATCAAAAGGGCCAATAAGGATGAAAAATAACCTTTTTCGAAACATTCGGCTAAAAACGGGTGAAAACGGTTAAGAAATTTTGACATACCCTCACTATTTTAATCATAACTTTTTTTAAAAAAAGAATTTTAATGTGAGAGAGGTGCCATTGGAAGAAGACTTCCGGGGCTTCAATTTGAGTACAAAAAATGACCCAATTTCGAGTCTAGATGAGGGAGATATGCTCAAAACAAAACAGCACTACACAGCCAATCTGTTCGAGCGGACATCGGGCGCTCGAGCGAGCAACCACCCGAGAAAAATTCAGATTTTTCTGTTTTTGAGTTCCAAGCCCCCAAAACTCTCAAACACTCACTATGATGCTTCAAAACACACATAAACCTA
>JAULJZ010102623.1:0-11846 GCA_032270985.1 Heliamphora pulchella | reverse complement strand
TTGTATGAAGATAATGCGGCATGCAGTACACAGATCAAAGGAGGTTACATCAAGGGTGATCGGACTAAACATATTTTTTCAAAATTCTTTTATACGCATGAACTCCAGAAGAGCGGCGACATTGATGTTCAGCAAATACGCTCAAGTGATAATCCAGCAGATTTATTTACAAAATTATTACCGACTGCAACATTTAGAAAGGTAGTAGAGAGAATTGGAATGCGTCAACTCAGGGATTTATCATGCGAAATCAAGGAGGAGACACTTACCTAAAGAATATTAGTAGATTGTACTTTTTTTTCTTCGTCTAAGGGTTTTTTTCCACAAGACTTTCCTTAACAAGGTTTTAATGAGGCAATCTGACGGCATTTATTACCATGATGGGAACACAAGAATATTGTACTCTTTTTCCTTCACCAAAGGTTTTGTCCCATTGGGTTTTCCTTAGTAAGGTTTTAATGAGGTATATTCTTAGTATATGATCATTCAAAGGGTAGTGTTATGAAACTGAACTGAAACTAAAAATATTAATGAATGACCATTAATACGGTCTTCATAAATATTCTTATTTTACGTATATATATATGAAGCAGAAGTCCAGAGAGACGGATACAGTGTAGTTATATACAGAATTAACTTATTGCAACAAAATATATATAAGTCTGAAGATCTATGATATAACTGTTCCTGAAGAATAAGTTATTTTTACATATTTGAATTCTGCATTTATTTACTAGTTTAAAGTCTTGTCAGTTTATTATTTTCACAACATATACTAACAATTTGAATAAAAAGATTTACAGCGTGGTTTAAAATATTTAAATTTAAGTTATTATTAGTAATTTATAATTTTTTTGTATAAAAAATTTAATTTTTATCTTTAACTGATATAATATGAGATATCACAATAATCTCCTTTAATAATATTCTTTTCATTGAGTTTAGGTGGTTCTTCTTTAATTTATTAAGTTTATTTGTAATAACTTTTCATGTATTAAGTTCACATTATTCATATAAGTTAATATTCTTTGTTACATTGCTTCATTTAAAGTGAATTTATAATTAATCATATCATTTAAAATAATAATACAACAACAATAGTAATAATAATAAAAATAATTGTTAAGGATTAAATTTGTCATTATAATAATATTTTATTTTAATATAAATGGTTCGAGTAGTTAATCTTTAGGGCTAACCCTCATTTTACTTTAATATTCTATCATGGCAAAATCTCATGAGAAAGTCTTAAAAAAAAACTCTATGATCAAAATCATAATGTCGCCATCCTCCTGCCGCAACCGTAGCCTGCCACCCTCCCATCACAACCCTAGCATGTCGCTCCATCTTCATCGTAACCTCGCATCATCGCACCTGATCCCATATTGCCACGCTCGAGCTGTATCATCCCTCAGTCGTCCTTCAATCAAATCCTAATCCCGAAATCTCTTGCTCACACAAATTACCATTGTTGTGTCTATTAACACCAGATCCCATATTGAACCACTATCAAACCCTAGCTTGGATGAAAACTCTAGCCCTTCGACCTTCGTCATTCGTTGTGTCTGTCAAGCATCAGATCAGATCACACCATTGTTAAACCCTATCTTGTGGGAAATCCTAGTTTTTTTACCTTTATCATCCTTCCTCAACTAACACTATGAAAAATTTCTTCAACTATGGTTGATTTTGTTCTCATAGACTTCTTCAGCTGCATCATGGGGAGTTTCGGGATTTTGGCGTAGACACAATCTTGATTCTTTTGCTCCAAGTCCTTCTAGTATCACACACCTCTATTTTATACATTTACCATAAATAGAGTTTCTTTGTACATATTTTTTATGATTGTGGAAGATTGCTTTAGATTCCAAATCGTGTATTTCTTCTATTATGGCTCCACAACTCACAACTCATACGTTAAACAAGACTAATTATCTACATTGGTCCAAAAATGTGAAAATTGCATTGAATGATCAAGATAAGCATAGTCACCTCACATCAACTCCATTGAATGAAAAGACAAAGTTAGAATGGGAACAAACGGATACTCAAATTGTTACATTATTGTCGAATTCTATATATAGAGCTGCAAATCATTGAGGATAAGTTGAGAAAAAATAAATTAAGGTGGTTTGAACACATATAACGTAGACCAGTTGATGCATAGTTCGAAAAAGCGACAAGATTATAAGTAATGAAAACACCAGGGAGAGGAATGGACCTAAATTGACATGGGATGTCGTATTAAGAAAATATATGAACCTATTAAAACTAACTGAAGATATGACTCTTAACAGAGTAGATGGCGTAAAAGAATTCATGTATTGGAACCCAATTGATTGAGATAAAAGCTTAATTTGATTTGGTTTGGCTTGGCCTATAGAGCCGCAAATCACTGATATGTGTACCAATTTTGATGCTTTAAGAAAATTTAGGATTATATTCATATATTATATTTCAGTAATCTTACTCGTATGCATCAATTGTTCGTTTAGTATTTCAATTACACCAAGGTGATAAGTTTGTTACCGATTATTTTGCTTCCCCAAAAAGAATTCACGAAGAGATTGAATATCATTTTTCCAATCACGTTCAAAGAATGAAAATGCAAAGAAAACAAATGGAGGATATCTTTGGCTGGGTTGAAACCTGAATTTGAATCCATTCAATCTCATATTTTAGCATATTCAAAACTGCCTCATCTTGCTAAAGTTTATTCTCGAGTCCTAAGTACTACTTTTTGTTATAGTTCTTAGAATTTTGGTGCTTCTATTGTTGGTCGCTCTGCATTATTCACTTAGCAGACTTTATATAACAAAATTGATCAATATTAGGCTACCGTAGATTTAGAAGAGGTGGTGGTGGCTCTCATAGTAGTCGTGGTGATTCTCGTGGCGATACAGGTAGTTCTGGTAGAAGTTCACTTAGTTATTGTTTTAATTGTGACTTGGATAATCATAGACGAGAGACATGTAGACATCTGATGGTGACGTTTCTTCAACCTCTCTTCATGTTGAGGTGAAGAATATTGTTGTCTCTGAGGAAGAGAATGTCAAGTTCCTTTAGTACCCAACATCTATGCAGATATCCCTTCAGTTGCAAATTTAGACCCTTCCTTCAGTATCAAATGTCTACGTATATATAAAAGAATTTTTCAATAGGCATTATGGAAAAAAAAAATCACACGACTTTAAATTTGGAAAACACCAAATGGGTTTCTGTAAAATTTCATCCCACATCGATGGGAGATAGAAACTAAATCTGATATATAAAAAAACTTGTGAACTACTACTGATAACTTGAGTTTAAACTTTTGGGTCACGTTGTTAGACTATTTATTCAAGTTGTTAGGCTAGTGGTTCACTTTGGTTATTATAAATGATATCAAAACCAACCTTGATTCCCATGTAAAGTTTTGTGGTGGTGTGAATAAAGGAGTAAAGCTCAAGAGACAGGTAGAGGTTCCGAGATTGTATACCTTACGCACACTAATGGACTACTATCCACATCCCAGTCAAAGAAAGGAACTGAGCCATGCAACGAGGATATCGCATGTTTAAGTGGAGGTTATTGTGATACCTCATCCCACATCAGTAGGAGATAGAAACTGAATCTGGTATATAAAGAAACTTGTGGGCTATTACTAATAATTTGAGTTTAAACTTTTAGACCGCGTTGTTAGAATTTTTATTCAAGTTATTAAACTAATAATTCATTTGAATCATTAGAGTTTTCTCCCATAATAAAATAGTATAAATATACCACATTTGGTTAGATGTGCAGTGACCAATCCACAATTGGTTCACGTAAGTGCATGAACACGAAAAGTTAATGGCATTTTTTTGAGGGGGTTGGTTGTAGTAATGTGATGTCCTAATTTAAGTAATTAAGTTATAATAGAATAGTTGGGAAAATTTTGGTGTTTAGGTACACTAGTCTTCATTGAACATCGTCGTGTCTCTAAAAGTTTGAATTTTTTAGGATTTTTTAGTCAAATGTCTAAAAAATAAAATTTTTATGTATAAAATTCATTAACAAAAATTTTAACGTGCAAGATTCAATTGTGTGATTTTTTCCAAAAAAAATCTTATAAACAGATAAATTTATCTGTTTTGCATAACAAACAAATAAGTTTATTTATTTGATATTCATTTGTTTAATATGCAAACAGATAAATTTATCTGTTTGCATATCAACACAGATAATGCAAATAGATAATAATGCAAATAGATAAATTTATCTGTGTTTTTTATACGTGCTTTTAATAAAATAGATAAATTTATCTGTATTCTTTATACATGTTTTGAAAAAGCACAGATAAATTTTTTTGTTTTAGGGTATTTTTGTTCCAAAAGGACCTTGCGCATTAAAATTTTTATGCGAATAGATCTTATTCGTTAAAAATTTTTATATTAGATAAAAAATAATAAGCAACCTATAAATTGAACTGTTTACTAATTTTTAAAATTTTTTAAAGTATTTTTTACCGCCTGAAAGCAGTTTTTTTAATTGCATTGCATCTTTCACATGGGTTAGGTGCTTAAAACTTGGGGGTCTTTTTTTCTAGTTTCCTACGAAATCTTGGAGGTTTCTTGCATGTGGTTAGACGAGTGATTTATGCTTGTCGTCGCCTTCTTTTTCTTTTTTCATTTTTCTTTTTTCTTTTTAATTTTTATAACAAGCAGAAGATGGCAACCAAGATTCAAGGAGGACTATATAATTATATAATTATATGTTGACCAGTAAATCAAAGATCAATGGATATCTTGCTACCTATATTACAAACAATAATAGTATACTGATTATGTTTCGGTGAGCATATTTAAATACCATTAATATAGCATTTTTATGTGGTTTAAAAATAAATCGTGTGTTTATACAATAACATAAACTCTACAAATAAATGGTGTAACATGTGATATCCAAATGTGCCAACTAAATATGATCATTATAGTAGTACTCTATTACAAAACATAACACTCATAAGGTAATACTTATTTATGTAACTTTTCAAAAGGGTAAGCTACATGACACCAATAAAATGACACTTATTTCAAACCCTAGTGTGTATACGTATATACATATTAGGTTCGTAGCACACGTTGTGTATGTACAATTATTAAATTCTTGTAAAAAATGTGTTAAATCAATAAACAAAAAACAAAAAAGAGAAATTAAATAAGATGAAGATACTTGAAATTAGAGTTTTGGGAAGAGGAGAGGCGGAGAGAAGGTGGGAATTTCGACAAAAAATGAAGAGATTATACAAAATTAAATTAGGATTTTAGAGTTGTAAAAAATATAATAAATATTTGTGATATTTTTAATATTAATTAAGTTAATTGAATAAATGGTGGAGACTAATAGTTTTCTTATATGAAAAATAAATATATTTATGAAAGATGAATATATTTATAGAAGATGAATGTTATTATTAAATTAATATGTATATACATAAATGTATAAATGTTATTATTAAATGAATGTTATTTATTCATAAATGTTAATATGCATATACATGAATGTTATTTATTCTTGTTCATCTCCCATTCATGAATGGATGTATATCTAGCCAATCATCCATTTATGATCTTATCCTTTCATTCTCTCATTTTTCTCCATATATATAGATCAGCATCTATTTCGTTTCAAGTGTGAGAGAAAAAAGAAAAATAGCATTTTCATATAAAATACTTCAGAGATTACGGGCCAAAGAAGAGTGTTCTTGTTGGTGGAGTTTTGGGTTCTACAACTTATACAGAGTTTGTTTGAGCCATACAACGATCAATTGTGTTGTTGTATCCTGGGGAAGACAAATCAAATTTTAAAGTCTGCTGCATCGGTCTCGAGTATTGCCAACCGCAGAGGGCTTGAATCTCTTTAAAGAGAGCGAGATATCCGCGCCTCAACTTATTTTGGTGTTGCTTGTTTTTCTAATTATTATTATTTTTTTGAACGAGAAAAAGAGCACCATAAATATATAGATATAAAGAAAGGGTACAACATAAACTCCCATACAAAACAGCACGTGAGAAAGATAACCAACAAAAGCAAAAGCTGAAAAACTAGGAAGCTCTAGAGCTGAAACCTAACACAGAAGCAGAAGCTTACAATCAGTTGGTGAGAAGATAACTAAACAAGCTACAACCCCTAATGAAGGGCAGCCTCAAGGTTGAAGATGACCTCCTCCACCCTAAAAATCCTGTTTTGCAGTTTACATTTCATCCATAGCCCTGTCCTTAATTTCGTCAGATGCACCGCCTCCTCATAATCAGTTCTGACATTATCAAACACCAACCTATTCCTTGCCAGCCATAAAGACCAGATTCCAGCTATGAACCGTTGTGTTCCATGGTTGTTCTCGAAGGCACTTCTTCTTCCATTTCACCCAAAATTTGAACAGGCAATACAAAATTTCAGGAGATGCCCATTGGTTACCCCACCAACGCATCAAAACTGACCACACATTCCATACTACTTGGCACTATACAAATAGGTGGTTAATTGATTCTACCTCCATGTTGCAAAAAGCACAGTTAAGATTCACACACTGTTTAAGGGTCAGGCGCCTTGCTAGAATTTCTTTAGTGGCAACTTTATTTTGTATCGCTATCCAACTGAACAACAAACATTTTGGTGGTCATACTATCTTCCAAAGTCCACTGATGCTCCCCCATTTCCTCTCGTCGGCCTTATCCAAGAGATTACGCAAGGATTGCACTGTGAAGGTTTGTTTTTCTAATTACTGTACTTAAAAATATCAATTTATTGATATTTTTTCAACAATAAATAAAGAAGAAGTGCATATTTTTTAAAAGATTTAAACTGTAACAGTTACAAAAATCTCATAGCGGTTACAAAAAAACAAGAGTCAGCAGTGTTCACATTAAGTGGGGTATTTACTTTATATTATATTAGTAGTTGGCACACATACATGTGCAAATGTATATTTAAGAATTAAAGCAGTTAAAAAATGTTGAGTTCACGTCCTTGAGCCGTTATAATTTTTAAATTAAAGTTTTATTTGTTTCGACGTAAAATATTTTACAGTGAAAAATATTTTACATGTAAAATAATTTTGTAAAAATAATTTGTTTTATTTGTCTTTTGTGGTATTTGATTAACATTTAAAAAATATTTTTAATAAAAAAAAAATTAAAAAAATAACCACTATGTATGGTCTCTAGTTCTTTATCTCTCTCTCTCTCATTCTCTCATTTTTATATTATTTTTCTCTCACACATTCTCACGTGCTATGAGAATGACAAAAGGTAGGAAGAATTAAATGAAAGAATTAGGTGAAGGTGTGCGAATGTGCAATTCTAAAATAAATTTACGAGTTAATTTTTTGTAAATCAAATTTGGTCCAATGAGGTAAAATATTTTACTAAAAAAAATATTTTACATATATATTATCAACCAAACAATGATAAATAAATAAAATATTTTATTCAAAAATATTTTATATCGAAACAAACGGGAGAGAAAAAGTTTGATAAGTATTTTGGAAAAAATAAAAAAAAAATACACAATTTTAAATTTGAAATACTACCAAGTAAAAATATTTTTAGTATTAAAAAAATTCATACAGCGTGAGAAGATGGCTTTGATCATCTACAACTGCCCAAAGGCATAAATTTATCACCGGCGGACCAGGCTTTCTTAACCTAACCGTTTGTCACAAGTTAACTAACAGTTACACGACCAAGGACGGCCAATCACGTTGGTGGCTTTAACCCATGATTTTAAATGTAGGGTTTTTTTATATTTTTTTTAATTATTTTAAAATTTTCAAGATGCAGATTTTTAATTAATTTTTTTATATTTTTGGTTTTCTTAATATTATTTTTAATTGATAGCATTGCTAATTTGTTCATTTTCAATTAATAATATTGCAATATTTCTTATCCTCATTAATTTATTCTTGAACTCTTTTATAGTCAATTGTTTATTTTTTAATTAACTTATCAACCCGAGCACTTAGATTGGTAATTTGCTCATTATTCTTTTTATAATAGGTCGCATTTTATTATAAAATTTATACTCTTAATAAAAATAGAGGAGAGAGAAATAAAGAGAATAAAGAAGAGAGAGAGAGAGAGAGAGAGAGAGAATTTTTAAAATTTAATTAAAATTGCATAATTTTTAGTATATCTATTCTTATTTAATAGTATTTTTTTTTAAGAACATTCTCATTTTTACCATGAACTGATAATTTGTATTTTTAAAAATTTTCATATTCAAGATAGGTCTTATTTTATAGATTTCGATGAGAAAATTTTAAATATAAAAATATTATTAAAATATATACAATAAAAATTATATAATTTTAAAATTTAAATATACAAACTAAATATTCTTTTTTCTCCTTTTATCTATCTTTCTTTTCTCTAAGTTCACTCTTTTCTCTCTCTAACAATCTTTCTCTTCTTTATTATTTATATCTATGTTTTTTATTATATTTATATCTCTCTCTTTTCTCTCCTTTCTTCTATTCTAATATTCTCTGCCTTCTGTATTTTCTCTATCTCCTTCAAATTAAAAAAGCTAAGATTGTCTACATAAATAATTTAATTTTAAATTAAAATTTAATAAAATAGTCAACTTGTCATTGGGACTTATCCCAAACCAGTAGTAAAAATAGAATCCCATACTAATAATATCAAGAGCAAAAATAACTATACTGAAATATAAAAAAGAGCACTCATTTAGTGTTTCTTTTAAAATAAAGTCATGGAGATCTTTTAAGACCAAAACTACTCCGACTTGGTATTACTTTAAATTTAAAGGTGTTTGAGCTTTTTATTTTGCCCAAAATATCCGTTAAACTTTTTTTTATTATTTACTTTAAAAATTATAATTGTTTACAATTTAAAAATTAAGTCACTCCATTAAAATTGAATGCATTCAGTTATGGAATAAAATCACCATATAATCAATGTACGTACAGTGCATAAAACAATGCATGTTTTATTACATGTGTGTGTCATCTCAAAAAGTAGAATGCCCCTTATTTTGTTTACCAATCCAATACTGTCATATACTGATGTATCAATTCATGCATTATTTTATACATTATACATAAACTTATTACATAAAATATATTCTTAGATAAAATCACTATATAATCAATACCACATTAAGAATGAAAAAGTTCGTAAAATAATAAAAGTTCTACTAATTAAACACAAATTGAGAGAAAATATATTAAGATAATTTAGACATATACAATGTAAACTAGTTGATTCAAACGACAAGATCCTAAATAATAGAAATACTAAGGAGAGAAATAGACCTTAATTAAAATGAAATGTTGTATTAATAAAAGATATGAACTTGTTAAAACTAATTAAAAATATAGTTTTTAATTAAATAAAATGACGTAAAAAACTTCATATAACTAACTCCAATTAATTTAAACAATTACTTGGTTTTGTTTGTTTTGATGATTATCATTTTTGGCTATAAAATGTAAGTAATAAGTGGCGGTGCTCACAATAAATGATCATGCGTTTTTGAAGAAGAAGAAGATTATTTGTGATAAATTATTTAGATTATTTTTTTTTCTTTTTTAAAAAATATGATTCTTTTGCTTTTTTAAAAATATCTAATATATTCTTAATTTTTTGTTTTTAGATTATAGCGTTTAGAATATTGGCACTTTTTCTTTTGCTTTGATAAATAAAGTTGATTTTTTAAATCGATGGTAATATAATTATTTTACTTTAAAAAAATTAAAATATTTGGCATGTATATAAGCTTTTTTCTATAAAAATAAATTAAAAAAAGTTAGTGAATTTTTTTAAAATACCAAACAAAGATTAAAAAAAAACTTTTTTTAGATTTTTTTCATTTTATTTTTTGATTTAATTTTTGTTATTTTTTATTCTTCACGAAGAGAGAAATTTAAAATGTGTTCCCGTTCAGGCGATATCTAAAAAGGATCACTAAAACTAAAATAAGCCCCTAAAATAGGCTTCTGTGGTTTTGTTTTGTTTTTTTTTCATTTTTAATAAATTTTTTTAAAAAATTGTGTTTTTTTACTTTAAGATTTCTGGTGATGAGAAAAAGATTATATAAAAAAATAAAAATAGAAAAAACATTCACTAAAGATCTTTTTAAATAATTATTAAAAAAATTCACTAACGATAAGAAAATAGATCGAACGCAGGCAAACATGTCATTGTTGTTTTGTATTTTGTTTATCCAACAAACACGGCGTAATAACCTGCCCTCATGTGCTTTCTCTGGCTTTCTCGCTTTATATTTCATCTCTCTCTCTCTCTCTCAACAATGGGGAATTGTACGGCAAGAAACAGAATTTTAGCAGAAAATGACGAGAAAGATAAGCAGCCCAGAGAAGCAATAGCAGGAGCAGTTGAAAGGACGAGGGAAAGTACTTCATCCTCAAAAACAGAACCAGAAAGGCACGTCAATGGCGGCAAGAAGAAGACAGTAAGGTTCAGGCTCCAGGAAGAAGGCGCCAACGATAAAGAAAGCCGTGGCTTTTCAAAAAGTAGGGGTGTGAAGATTAGGGTTGTGGTGACGCAGAAAGAGTTGGTTCAGATTCTGAGGAAGGAGTCGAAGATCTCTTCTGTGGAGCAGTTGTTGAGTTTGGTGAAGATGAAGGGCAGAAAAGTTTCCATGGTTAGAACAAGCAAAGGAGGCACAAGTGGAGGGTGGAGGCCTTGTCTGGAGTGCATCCCTGAAGACCATCATTAACTCCATTCATGCTCTTCTCTTTCTCTCTCTCTAGATCTCTAGTCCCTACATCTTTCTTTCTCTCTGTAATGTTTAGACAAACATGCATTCGCATTCGGTGTTATCTTCATCTGTCGACTCATATCACATATCAGTTAATACATTGGTAAGTACGGACATTAGTGATTCATATATATTGGGACGATATATTGGTACAATGCGTAAAAACTAATACCTAAAAATTGTTAAAGATTATAATGGGTGAGGCTATTAAGATCAGGTTGTTTATTTTAGGTCAGAAATGATTCGAATTAAGGATAGTTACATCTTTCTCTTAAATCATCTCAATTGCACTGTTCTTGGTTGATTGCTTTGTGAGCATTTGCATTACAGTAATACTACATCTTTGATGCCTCTCTCTCTCTCTCTCTCTCTCTCTTCTAACTTATATTTCAGTTCTAACTTATATTTCAGTAAAAAAAAATTAAAAAATTCAAATAGATTTGTTGAAGCTTCTGCTTAATTATAGCAATAAACACAAATTTTGCTGTTGGAAATTATAAATTACAATTATAATAAATATTTATAATTTTTGTTTAAAGTTATATTTACATCTTTTTAATTATGATGTATAACTTTATAATTTTAGCAACACTTTGTAAATATGCAAATCATACCTTGCAATATTAAATAATATTATAATTTAGTATTTTGTATTTAACTCGGTTTCTTTTATAATTCGTTCACAACCCATTAAATGTCGTGCAGTCAAAAACATAGTCGTAGCTTATAAGTCTAAGCGACTCATTGTACTAGGATTTTTTATATATGTATAATATTTAATTTTTATTTCTTACTCATGTAAAATAAAATACCACATTTAAAATAATAACCAAGACAAAACACTTTTATAAAATATGTTAAGTTATACTTATACCTATAATGGGTTTCACTCCTTATGAAAATTAAAGGTTATGGCAGATTCAATGTTCCGGACATAATGGGTTTCACTCCTTATGAAAAATTAAAGGTTATACTTATACCTATAAAATTCAAGTCAGAAATTGATCCGTCACAATGGATCGAACACAATTTAGTTAACGATTTTAACTAAAATTCTACAAAATACATTTTCAAACAAAATA
>JAULJZ010102612.1:0-11846 GCA_032270985.1 Heliamphora pulchella | reverse complement strand
GAAAAGATAAACAAATCTACTAAATATGAAATACAAATACATAAATTTAGTTTATAAATTTATTCTAGGTAAATTTAGATTTTTTCATTTAATCCCTTATCTTTTTATAGAATTTTTCTAATTGTTTAAAATTTTTCTCGATATAAAAATTTAAAATTTATAAAATTTATTTTTATTTATTTATTTTGGATTCATTTTATGAAATAAATTTAAAAATAACTTTTTATCAAAATACTGTCTTAAATAACTACTTTTTAGTATATATTTACTTACGACGGTAAAATACCGTCTTAAATGACTTTTTTTTAGTCTAACTTTTGACGACGGTAAAAGTTGTCTCAAAAGATTCAATTTTTTGCGTCAACTTTTTGTGTCGAAAAGAAAACCGTCACAAAAGATTTATTTTTGCTAACACCTTGTTACGACGGGAAACAATCGTCTCAAATAAAATATTATTGGTGACCAAATCTGTTGCGACGGAAATATCACCAACTCAAATGGTATATTTTGCGACCATTTTTTAAGATGGTCAAAAACCGTCGCGAATGACCTATTTTTTGAGACGGTAAATTATAACCATCGAAAAAATTGTCATAAAAGACCCAATGTTTGCATCCACTTTTTGCGTCGGCAACGACACCGTCTCAAAAGATCAATTTTTTGCTACCACCACGTTACGACGGAACCAACCATCTCAAATAACCATGATTTGCGACCAATTTCTTTGCGACGGCAACAACACCGTCTCAAAAGGTCATTTTTTGCGACCAGTTTTTCCGACGGTAAAAAACCGTCATGAAAGACCCCTTTTTTTAGACGGTCAATTATGCCCGTCGCAAAAGGTACTATTTGAGACGGCAATGGCTGCCGACACAAAAAGTTTTGATGCAAAAAATGCTTTTTCCTGTAGTGTCAGTTACTAAATGCCCCATATGTATATACATATTTGTTGAATAATCATTTAACACTTCACTTTTTAAAATTGAGTTGCGTTTTAGGCTATTGTTGATTGATTTGATTAATAATGAGTGGATATATAATTACATTTGATAAGTAATTTTATTGAACTAGTAATGAATAGATTATTAATAATATATTTTATTAAGCATTATATATTCCATATTTTGTGGGTTGGTTATCCAATTGATGCATAATCCTCTCTCTACTTATTAAATTCAAACAAGAAAAATATAATCTTATGAGACATATAATCTAATTTCATATCTAATTCGGTCAATCAAACATGCCCTTAAAGTAAATAGTTTATTATCACGCACTCTAAATGCGACATTGTTAACCAAAATAACAAATCAATCTCCTTCGAAAGGAAATCTCTTTTGAATACCGAGCGATTGCTTCTGGGTTCTATGCCTTGTTCCAGGACTTCATTAGAAAAAAATCACAGATGATGAAATCAATGTAATAAAATTGAAATTTTATTAATTTCGACGGAGAACCAATTACAGAAACTAAAATATACTCCTATAATGAATTGGAATGAAAAATTATAGGAAGAATAAAAAGAAAAGATAGGCAGTTTGCCAAGTTATATGTTCGTCCCCTAACATTGATTACAATATACGTATTTATAAAATTCTCCATAAAAAACTACTTCTAACCGCTGTTAACTTCCCACTAGTACTTTAAATATGAATTAATCATATGACGCCAAGTGTATACTCATGTGGTTATAACTTCTGATAATCGCTACTCTTTTCTTTTGTTGCCACTTGTCGCCCTTAAGTAATATGGGTATTTTATAAATGTATTATCAAGCCTTTATAAAATATGGTAGGTTATTTAAATAAAATTATTTTTCATTAAGCCTACAAAATATAAATGCCAAAATAATATTCTAGATAAGAAATTTGTAAATTATGGTGTAAATAATGCCTCTCAACTCTTTAAGAATGAGACACATCGAATTCTTGAAGATTTTTGTATTATTACACCAAAGTCGAGTTTTTAATTGCCATAAATAGCTAAAATTTGAATTTGACATTTTTTTATATAGAAAATGAAAAATTAAATTTCAAGACCATTGAATCAAACCACTCTCAAATAAAATTCATATGTGCAATTTCAAACAAAATAATACAAACTAATATTTTCAATACCAAACATGCCCTTAAAAATCCATCACCTTATAAGCAATCATCAAATGGACGTTTTCGACATGCGCGCTTGACATGGCATTTACCAAATGGATCTTTCAGACTACTCTCGACAAGCGTGCAAACTTCGTTTTTTTTAAAAAATCTTTTGAAAGTTATGTCAAACTGATCCATATCATCTTTATTTACAACCAAAGAGAACTCTTGAGTTGTTCTATTCTAAAGTCTTTCGAAAACCATTTTACATGAATTATGTCAAAAATTCTTCCGTTGAACCCTTTGTTTTGACAACTTTTTTTTTAACGGAAATAGTAAATTATATTTCATGTCTAACAAATTAAATAATGTGCAATATAGAATTAATATGAGAAATTATTGACAAAATATTGTAATATAATATTTTCAATACTAAACATGCCCTTAAAAGATGTTATAATAAGCAATCACCACATGGATTCTCCAGGGTACTTCTCGATAAGCGCGCGAGCTTTGCTCTCTCTCTCTTTCTCTCTCTCTCCAGGGTATTCTTTCGAGCCTATCGAAAAAACAGTCTTTTACACCTACACAGGGATCCTGGGTGTCGCATTCGAAAGCGAGCTAGGGAGCGTGCTGGCAGCACGCTCGTGCTGCGGTCTTTGGGGTACGTTTTTTGAATATATTTTTATGATAAAATTTATTTATTATATAAAATACGTTGTGTTTATTTAGTATTTAAAAATTTAGATTCATCAGATACCTGTAATTAAAGAATTGAATAAGATCTCATAATATTACTTTATAAATAAATAAATAAAAATTATAATTTTTAAAAAAATATTGTTAAACGAATGTTAATCAATCACTTAGCTACAGGTATCCGATGAATCTAAATTTTTACATTCTAAACAAACTCGACGTGTTCTACATAATAAACAAATAAAATTATAAAAATATACTCAAAAAATATATCCCAAAAAACACAGCACAAGTATAAGGAGCGCAACACGCTCTCCACGTCCATTCGAAAAGTATTTAAAAAATTACTCTTTCGTGCCTATAGAAAAAAATAGTCTAAAAGACCCTTCAACACATGTTACACAGGTTCTGACGGTTTTGTTGCCTTGATAGGCGAGCTTATACAAAATTATTTATATTTATATTTATATTTTATTATTTTTAAAAAATATTCTCTGTCGAATATTTTTTTTGTTGAAATTATGATATTTTAATTTATTTTATTTTTTTATGATTCTATTTGAGAACAAGTTAGAATAATTTCAACTTTGACATGAAATTTTTCTATTGAAAATATTGACAGAAATTTTTTTTTTATCCTTTTATTTTTGTCGACTTGTAAGAACAAAAAATTCTTCTTTCGAATTTAATCAATATATTTTTTTTCTTCTGCCACCATTTTTTGGCGCTGTATTTTGATAAAAGAAAATCTAATTTAATCATTATTGGCTTATAAAGTTGCCTCCAGCCTTTCAAAAGCCTTGATCATATATATCTTCAGTATTTTCGATTTTTTCTTCCTTATGGACCATTGTTTGTTGGTCAACTACAGGAATTTTTTTTACAGATTGTTGAACCTGTAGTACATATTGTTCAGCCCTACAAGTATCAACGTGTGGTTTAGATTGTTCAAATTTATAAAAATCAACATGTGATTTAGATTGTTCAATCATATAAAAATTAACTTGTGTGCTAGATTGTTTAATTCTATAAGGATCAACCGACATGGGAAATGATACACCTCGTACAGAGGATTATAATATACTGGTAATGAGAAATGATATACCTCGTAATGAGGATTATAATATACTAGTAGTAATGAAGAATGATACACCTCATAAAAAAGATAATAACATACCTGCTGTTGGTAGTCTGTTGTGGGGACTATTGACGCATATGTTGCTCCATATTCAGAGTCATTCATGATTCTCATTAATGCTGCCCTCATCTCCATTTTTTTTAAACTTAGGGTGTTGTCCCACCGGACGTGCCAAATTTGTTAACCAAAATAACAAATGAATCTCCTTGAAAGGAAATCTCTTTCGAATATCAAGCGATTGCTTCTTGGTTCTATGGCTTATTCTAGGACTTTGCTAGAAAAAAGCCATAAATGATGAAATTAAAGTAATAAAATCAAAATTTTATTAATTTCGACGAAGAACCAATTACAGAGATTAAAATCTACTCCTATAATGAACTGAAATGAGAAATTACAGAAAAAATAAAAGAATAAAAAGAAAAAATAGACAGTTTGTCAAGTTGTGTGCTCGTTCCCTAATATTGATTACAATATACGTATTTATAAAATTTTTCATAAAAAATTACCCCTGACCGCTATTAACTCCTCACTACTACTTTAAGTATGAATTAATCCTATGACGCCAAGTATCTCCTCGTGTGGTTATAAATGAATTATATAGATGCGTCTTTGTTAACAGAACAAAGATAGAGATGAGGTTATGTCATTGTTAATAGGGGCATAGACGGGTTTTTGTGAATATTGACATATATTGGAAAACATGTTAGTCGTGTAGAGCTTAATAATTTTTTAGGATCATGAGACTAGTTCTAAAAGTATTATAAATTAAAATGAATTTTTTTTAGGCTTAGTCCGCAGAGTGGGAAATATTTTTGTCTCATTTTTTTCTCAACCCGATTGTGAGTTTTTATATTGTTGTTTTAATTAAGATTTGTATTATTGTAACTTGTGTTGCTTCTTATCAAAGTAAAAGTCGCCACAACTATGTGGACGTAACTTTAATTTCAAGTGAACCACGTAAATCGTGTTTTCGTGTGTGATTGCTTAATTCTTCTTTGTTGTTTTTTGATTTCTATCGTAACAAAACATATAGAAAAAGTTACAGAAATTTTTAGCAAGGAGTTCTACATACAAAATTTATAAGAGAATCATTGCTGAGCCAATTTCTTTTTTCCAAATCAACGTCCTAATACATATTTTTTTTGTACCTAATATGCTCCTGATTTCCAACTACTTTGGTATTGAAACTAAAAACTAAAACCAATTGTCCCGCTAATCGTGGTGAAAGAGAATTCAAAGAACAACAGAGATCACGAGATCCTCTCAGTCAAATCTCCTAATATCTGTTCTATTCGGAGAACATCACAATTGTTCTGCAACAACTCTCACAGTACCAACACATTGGCGACATTTTCATGAAGCTTCAAGAAAATTGGATACATAATATATAGTATGCTTTTGAGAAGTGGGTATCGAAAATCTTTACAACCAAGACGATGTATTAGAGTTGATAACTCAGAAGTTCATTGCAATTGATCAGCAAACATTGAAAAAAAAAAAGGCAACATGAACTGTGAAAGTGAAAATTTGCAATTATAATGCATTTTGAACCTAATTCCACCTATGAAATGGCAAAATTTCTTGGCCTGCTTAGTTTATGTAGGACTATTGAAAAAAACTCGTATATTTAATAATTTCTTAGTTCATATATATATTAATATGTAATGATAAATTTCTCTGTTTGCATTCATTGCTTCAATAAAAGGGTTATAAAAAAAATTTGTTCGTCCAAATGGTAAATTTCCCCTTTTGATATAATCTTGTGCAGAGAAAATGATTACTTCAATCACACACTGTCACTAACTAGTAATTTTCTCAGTTTGATGCCTAGCAAGTTCTCAATTCAAACATACTAACAGAGAATTTCTCCATTTGATTACTGTAAGACACTTCTAAATTCTGCATTCAAGCATATGAACAAAGACAATTCTTTGTTCGAAATCCATATATAGATAGTTAATAGGGATGGAATTGTTTGATCACAATAACAAAGAATTTCCGCTATTCAATCACGCTAACAAATTCTCTGTTCGATCACACTAATAAGGGAATTTTTTTTTTTGTTCGTTTATAGTAGAACACTTCTAATTTCTCTATTCTAGAATAAGATCAAATAAGATTCTCAGTTCGATCACAAAAATTTTTCTCTATTTTCTCAATAATGAATTCTCTACTTGATATATTTTTTATTAGGAGAAAATTCTCAGTTAAATACTCGCCCGTTTAGTTACAAAATTTGTCAATCTATATTTTCATCCATGAACAGTAAAAATCTCTGCTAAGAATAACAGAAATCTTCAATATTGATTTTTTTTCTATTTTTAGCCAAAAAGTTAAATTAGTTTAAAAGTAGATTGTTTAGTAACTTAACTTTTAAATTAGTTTTTTTAAGTTGATTTTTTGGATAAAAAACTAGTTTTTTTACTTTTTATTCAAAGTGGATAATTTTACTTTTCTATATATTTGATATTAACAATTATATGTAGTTGGTAATGATAGTAAATAAGTTATGAATAAGGGCATTATTGTATTTTAAAAATGGTAGGAGTTTGAATAGAATATTCTAAGAATTTGTGTTTTGATTTAATTTTTTAATTTTTTATTTTTTTATCTAACAAGCAACCTTAGATTTTTAGTATTTTTAGCCAAAAAATTAAAAAATCAAAGTTGTCAATCACGACCTAAAACTTCATAATTAATAAGTCTCTAAAATCTTTCTTTTTTTTTTCCTTTCTTCACAATTGGTAGAAATAGAATAGAGAGAAGTAAAGAATTGCCAGTTCAACTAAAACTAAAGATACTCTATTTTACATTCTATATTTAATTCTGTAAGTTGTGTGCTCCTTACCAATTGTTATTGTAAGGCAATTTATAGGAGTATAAAGTACAAAATAAAATATCTCCAACCCCATTATGGGGTGTTTGACAAAATTATTTTTAGTAATTTTAAATTTTTTATTACTAATTTTAGTTATAAGCTATAAGTCTTTTCAAACACCTACAATTTCTACTATAATTTATAATAAATTTTTTAATTTTAACTACAAATTATAATATTTATCAAATATTTATAATTTCTCTTAAGGGAGCCATGATCCATAGTCCAAATTGTAAAAGCCCAATGATACTCTTGCACAGTCCTAATCTAATCATACTGATGAAAATCTCAAATTACATATTTTCTAATGAAAATGCTAATGACTTTTTATTAATTGGAAAACCATAGATAATGGGTAACCGTTGCATGGATATTTCTACAAAAGTATATTGATATTTGTAAAAATAATAAATTTTACTTCTAAAAGTGTATTAATATCATTTTTTTTATCTCAATTACACTTTTGTCTACCGTTGAGGGTGTTTGTTATTGTTAAAACTAATAATTTATTTATTACAACATGTAATAAAAATTGTAAGTATTTTATAAAATTTGTAACTTATAATTAAAATAGCAACTAAAAATTACTAGTAATAATTTTATCAAATATTCAATTGAGAGATGGTTAACCTAATCGTTTTTCTAATTTTCCCATGTATAGAACTTCAAATCAACCCTAAGATATGTGGTCCGTGTATTCTTATTTGTGGGAGAATTCACACCAAGAAGAAACCAGAGTTCGTATTGTGCTTGGAAAGCACAATATCCGTGTTATGCTTCTCTGAAGGCTTAAGTTTTTTTGATAGATAGTCATAATTTGAATCATATCCATTTAGAGCTCGTTAAGTAAATTACTTATGTAAAAAAATTATATTAATCACATTTCGATAGCCACGTGATTAAGGGTCTCTTTAGGCTAATTTTTAAACTAATTTTTTTTTTAAAATCGGCTTTTGAGCTGCACTGTTTGGTTTTTTTTAAAAAAAAGCTGATTCACTCTTTTTTCATTTTTTAATTAAAGAAAAAAATCGATACATATCTCAAACACCTCAACTTTTTTTAAAATAAAATTACTATAATATTCTTACATAAAAAAATCAATGTTACTAACAAAAACAAAAAAAGTCGTGTCAATATCCTAAATACTATAATTTAAAAGCTAAAAATAAAGGCATTTTCAACATTTCAATAAAAAGCAAAAAAAAACTACTATAAAAAACGATTGCAAGAAATTTAATTTTTTTTTATTTCTTCTTTTTTTTTTTGAAAAAACTAAACTTTTTAAAATTCAAACTTTTTAGATATCTCAAATAGGCACAAAATCAATTTGTCAAGGAAATAATAGTAAATTTATATATATATTTTTATAAAATAGTTAAATAAATATGATATGATCACATAATTAAGGCATCGTTTGGCAATTTAACTTTAAGTCAAACTTTTTACTTAAAATATTTTTAAATAAAATAAACAAAATATTCGTTTAGTAAACCGTAGGAGCAATTTTATGTCAAAAGACAATAAATCAAAAAAACTTAACTTAAAGTGGCTTTAAGCCAAAAAATAAAAAGTTTAGCTTAAAGTTGTTATGATTTTTTAAAATTTTAGTTTTATATAATTTTATATTCAATATAGATCTTATTTAATAGATTTTAACGAATAAATTTTAATAAAATAATTTTTATAAAAAAAGAATATGTATAATAAAAGTTATAATATTCTTAAAATATATATATATTAAAAAACTGATGTTAAAAAACATAAGGCTAAAGCTAAAAGTTATTGGGTTCATAAAGCCATGCTTATTAGCATTTTTTGCTTCAAGTAAAAAATAAAAAATTCAGCTTAAAATTGGTTGCCAAACGAGGCGTGAGATATCCGAATAATTTTATTTTTTTATATAAATAACAAAATTAATCAATTTAAAGAATAAACTGTTCAAAATCATAAATATATCCTAAAATAAACCCCCGTGGAAATACAGCACAGTAAGTTAGGTACAACACCAAATCCTTGTCTCACCACCAAGTCCATGAATTAGTTTTGCCCGCAATAGACGGGCCAAGAGAAAAACTCATTTCCGTGGAATTTGATAGCCGCGTTTGGATAACTTGCTTATTGATTTATTTAACTTATAAACAGTTAAATAAGTAATTTTAATTAATTTGTCAAATAAATAAGATTTAAACTAATAAATAAATAAGCCAACTAACCAAATAAACAACCTTTAAACAAGATTTAAGTCAAACATTATTACTTATTTAACAAATAAGCAAAAATAAGCCAAATAAATAAAAATAAACAAATAAATCACTTACAAGTCAAAATAGCCAAACAAACTTATTTATTTTTATTTTTACTTATTTTATAATAAATAAATAAACTATTTACCCAAACGGGGCCATAGTTGACTTCCTTTAAGGAGATTTATCTTATAGGACGGTCTTGTAGATTTGTATCATAATTCTAATTTGAGTAAAATACACTGATTTTATCTTTGTAATTAATACACAAACACTTTTATAATTTAAGAAATTATAATTTTCTTTTTAAAGTTTTTAATCTTATTACAAATTTATCTCTTTCATTAGTCAACAGCTAGTCAAGAGCTAGTTGAGATTGATGTCAATAATAAAAAAATATTAAAATACTAGTTTATTTTTGTTGAACTCCTCTACTTTATCTTTGTACAATGGATCGCGATTATTTCAATTTTTCGAGAAAAAGTAGATGCATTTCAATTTTCATCTAATAATATTTAACGTGAATCTATTTTAATAATCTGAACCGTTCATATGGTAAAAATTATGAAAAAAAATATTCATGCAAAAAAATTCAATATATTGGATTTGACAATTGGATCACATTAATTCTAACAAAATTATATAGCTTATTTTCAAAATCATAATTTTTGTTTATTTTTTTACAATAAACGTATTCTGACCATATAATTATTGATGTCCTATTAACTTAATTTTTTTGTATGTATAACCTTCTCTATATTTTTAAAATTATAAGAGTATATCTGTATTAGCCATAAATCTTAATGGAGATTAATGTATTTTACCATTTTAATTTTTGATTCTCAAATAAATGATCTTCACCATCAATTGAAATGAATTAAATATCGAGAGTAATTCAAACAAATTATTTCGTTCAATTTTATTTTTTTCTAAAACATTAAGTTTAACACCTTACAATATTACATTTAGTAACATATAGCATTTAGTATTTATTAATGAGAGTATTGTATGCACAAGTAATTTGCTATTTTTTTTATTTACATTTTATGGTTCTATTTTTAAAATAAATTAGCCAATCAATTAATCAAGACAAATACCAAGTTTTCTAGAAAGTCTTTTTGGACTTGGAAACAAGAGTTTGGTTTCGAAAGTTCATTAGTCTTCCGCTAAAGTACAATGTAAGTCTTTTCAATGCTTCCTAGCACTGCCATCAATTTTGAATTTCTCTGTAAACTATACTTTTTTCCCCCTTCAAAAATCCAAGTGTAAACAAATTTCAATTTGTGCTATCTCAATTACCTCAAGCTGGAGCTTTTTTGCGAGTAATAAATGAAAGAAAAACCCTTTTTATGGGTAACTTATTTCTTGATTAATAATTTTTTTGGATGATATTTTAAAGTATTCAGACTGATTTACGTACGCCCGATTAATTTTTAAAATGTTAATTTCACCGTATATTAGTAAGGAGGTTTTATTAAAATTGAAGCAAAGTCTCGTATAAATTAATATCAAAGAAATAATAACAATGCAGGTGGTTTTAAACCTAAAACCTTAAAATGAGCAAATCTTTAAGTTTCAAGCCTTGACTACTGGGTTAAGCTCTCGGTCTCATTTGTACTTTTTTTTTTTAGAAAAAACTTTTTATATTTCAATTTTAATTTTTTTAATTTTTTGTATCTTTCTTATACAAACAAATTGAAAAGGTAAATAATTTTGACCCAATAGTGAAAAAGTTTTGAAAACCCGAAAATAAATCACAATAATCAATTTTATCCCAAACAGGTCCTAAATATGGTGATTTTTGCACATTACACCGCAGATCCCGCCGGGAAGGAAGATTGTTAGTTTTATTGGTCGCTATCAATTAGTTACGAACGTAAATGACTTTTTCATGACTAAAAACAACACGGTGGTCTATTCTAGTTTGCATTGAACAATTCAATTATCATTTATTCTCAGTGTTTGGGCTCAATTTTAATTTTTTTCTTTTTTTGACTTTTCAATTGTTTTCATATTTAGATTAAATTTTTTTTTGCTAAATCGTCTCGACGAGATGAATTAAAAAAATAAAAAAAAATTAATCAAGAAATTAAAAAGTTAAAACGAAAATAAACAACATAAAATTTGATTTATTGGCTCATTTTGATTTATTTTATCTCTTCTGAAAATTTTATATTATAATAAAAATTTATTATTTTTAACTCATTTCAATAACAAGAGTTGAACAATATAATAATGTAACTAAATAATAAAAAATATTAAACAAAAATAAAGATTACAAAATAAATGAATAGGCAATTATCGCAAATCATGCAGTCTGACAACGCCATGCATCCGCCACTATTGGCAGAGTCATTAGTGTTGTTTAGTAAAGTTACTGCTAATAGTTTATAGATTGTTACTCGTAGAAGAAATTGTGAGTGTTTGATAAAAATTGTAATTTATAAGTAAAATAAAAAATATATAGTTATAAGTTGTAGCAGAGTTGTAAGTGTTTGAAAAAATTTATAATTTATAAATAAAATTAGTAGAATGAAGATAAAACCTATTAATAGTGCATTCCAAATACCCCAATTGACTCACAACTAGTCCATGGCTGTTTCGAAACTAGGGTTGAAGGTAATTAAAATTGTTTTGTGTTTTCCAAGCATTGTTTCAACAGTCTTAAAATACAAACGAACTAAATTGTTCATGAACAATTAAGGCTTAACTCATTTAAGACTCATTCCAAATCAATTCGTTTAAAAACAAGACATTTATTCTCTCAAAAAATAAAAACAAGATATTTATAAACTTAA
>JAULJZ010102601.1:0-11846 GCA_032270985.1 Heliamphora pulchella | reverse complement strand
TACCTTACTTTATTGCAATATTAAAAGATTTCTGAAAAAGGTTTTAAATTCATTTTTTTAAGAAAAGACCCAATTCACCCCCCCTTTTGGGTTGCCTAGATCTAACAGGTCGGTTTTCAATGGGGCTAACAAGCTTTGCTGGAAATGGAGAGTGAATCAGGGACCGTGGTCGGATATGATAGAAACCAGTACTCCGTGTAATCAAACCACCTCTCTGATGTACTATCAGCTCAACGTTTCCAAGGTGTCAAATAGTCCCACTGGTAGAAACTGAGAAGTCTTGGTCAGGCGGTCGACAATGACCTACATACCATCGTGTCCCTGAGGTGATCTCAGAGCCCGGTGACGAATAATTATTACTTAATCGGATTGTCAAAGTTCCAAATTAGGAAATGCAACAATGAAATTATTGAATAACTTCGTTATTTTGAGAAATTACTTAATCAATTATGAATTATAAATTATTAGCTCAATTAATTACTCCTTTCAAATTATTAACAAATATTTAATATTTTGAATTACTGAGTACTTACAAATCAACAACAAAAAAACAAAACGACAAAATCATTGATAATAGAAAAAAGAAAAAAATTAAAAAAGGAGTTAAAAATCACACACAACTCTTCAATCTTTTACTAATTAAAAAGATGGAATCACATTGAAAGAAGATGATTGCGAAGCTCCAAAAGAAAATAACAATTTTCTCCCACAAGCTCTCAACACTAGTAGTTGATCTTAGAAGTTCTTGAATTCCTCTCCAACCAAATAACCCATCGATTTGTCAACCTTAAACTTTCCATAAAACCACCTTCATTACGGTTATGTTCCTATATTCAGAAACCTACAACAAAAGACACCTTGCCGTCATGTCTGCGGTGCTCTTATCCACTAACTGACCTTTTGACAGTGAGTAATTACAAACTAGTACATGTAGGACATTAGTCATGGCACCTGCCAAGTTCCATAAAGTAAATAAATAGGTATGGATATCACATTTCCGTAGTCTAGAGGCTCATGGCATCACAATTAACTAGAAGCACTTGCAATTGATTGAAGCAACCTTCTTTCTTTTTTTCTTTTTTTTTTTTCTTTTTTCTGCATTAAGCACCCTACTGTGAGATAGCAGTTTGGGTGCAGGGCCTACCTGTCTGCTAATGACAGGAGAGAAATAACAGGCAGAAATGAGGATACTGAATCCTTACATTAAGAAGAAATACAAAGTGGTATAAAATAATCTCTTTTTTTTTGCATCACATATAACAATAGCAAAGGTGATTGTAGAAGGCAAATATTATGACAACGTTCAGATACAGACAGGCAATATAACTTTCCCATAAGGCAAGTTGAGAATGATAACCAACTGACCTGTAACCTGAAAATTTGTCTCCCCATATTTAAGAGCATTAGGAGGTATTATAGGCGCTGTCATGCTGGTAAATCAAAGAGCACATCATCTTGATTATAATTGCTTAAAAGATTTTCATGCATGACAATAAAGACACATAAAGTTGCGGATAAAAGAGTACTTATTGCTTCTAGTATGCAGACATCTGGATACGCATGTATGTTCATGAAAATGTATGTTGTGTGCACAACATCCCCAATAGTGAAGTGACTTTTAGCAGGCTTCACCAAAAACTTGTTGGGCAAAAACTACCCCCATAAAAAACTAGTAGGTTCCAACAAAGTAAGGGTAATTATTTCTTCTCTACATTTTATTATTTTCTTTTCTCACACCACCAAAGGTCATCACCATTTCTAATGGTCATTGCTGGCTAGGAAGGCGCGGGTACGTGAGCACGTCTATTATCATGCCCTTTCCGAGTCCGACATATTCATCAACAGGTATCAGAAATAAGCTGACATGAATCTAAATGTATCTCTCTCTCTCTCTCTCTCTCCAACACACATAAGGCATACATCTATCACCTAACCACACATACATGTCCAGGACCCCGACATAAATTGGAATAGAATCAAATGAAGGCCTAAGAGTAAAATAAAAGGAAATATGGATTTTTATGTAATCCCTTCATTGGGTATTTCATTAATATTTAAAATCCTAAATCTTTACTGTTTCTAATTGTTAATGAGTACTTGAGACTCTTAAAAGCAAGATGAAAAGGCTTTCTATTTTCAGTTCTTTTCAAACATATAAATGTAAAACATGAAACTATTGTTTTGATCAAATAAAAACAAATATATTTGTGATGAAAAAAATGTACAATGTCAGATGTACCACTTTTGGTCACCCTCACTGAACCAAGTAACCAACCACTTTCAAACCTAACCACCGTGGTAGTGACCACTGGCCAATCTCACTTAACCAACCTTACAATCATCATCACGAAGCAGTTCTAACTAACCCAAACACCACGCCATCGACACCATTAATCATTGTGAGATGATTTGGGTTACAGGAGCAGATGGTGATAAAGTTTGCAAAATTCTATGGCTGCCGCATGGATTAAACTACTAAGTCAACAAAAAATATAAAATGGCAGTTTTCCAAAGAAATAATGGGGACTCTTTGTTGGTGACAGTGGTAAGAAAGATTGCAAATCTGATCCATTCATCATGTGGATTACATGGTACTGGGTTGATGGAAATGTAACAAGATGCAAAGGACATAGTCGGAAGTAGAGGTGGCCCATGTCATTGGTTGGAGACAGTGGATGGCCGACTGCAGTATGGGGAAGAAGCAGAAGAATCAAAGCAAAGAAATGAAACCAAGAAAATTAATAAAACTCAGATCTGTCCCTCTTATTCTACAATGGATCTTAAGTTATTTTTGTCCAATTAATTTTATGACCACTGCTGAAGTCATTATGTGATGAAGGACGAAGCAATCCCCTACAAAGACATGCATGTATATGATGCATGTAACAATTGAACTAATGCACAGAATCCTGCCAGAGAGAGAGAGAGAGAGAGAGAGAGAGAGAACAAAAAGAAGAAAAACGGAAACAGCAGAAGAAGAAAAACCAAACACAAATAGTAAAATCTCAAAACAGTGGCAAACAAAATTAAAGTTACCAAAAACGGCCAAAACCTGGAATATGAATGGCCTACGTATGTATTGTAAGACACCATGAACTTAATTAAGAATTACTCTTCGTAGTAAATAGGTGAGATTATTATACCCAGTTGTTGGAGTCACTATGACATCGACCTCCTTCAAGATCTCCATGTGGTGGTACATTACCCTTCGCCTGCGTAGTTAAGTTAAAACTGTCTCAAAATAAACCATGCCACAAGTAATCTCATTTATTTCCATTAACGAAATTCTAGACAAAATCTCCATAATTTGCCAATAAATCTTGAACAGAAGATGTTATTAACATGTATGCTATACTCTTGTGAAACAACCAACAATTATTAACCATATAACTGAGATGTAGTACAAGAAACAATATCCAATAGAACAGCTTAAAAAACACAACATTTCCAGTTTTCATGTTCCATGCATGAAAATATTACAGCATCGTTGTAGTTAGATAATAGTATAGTTGGGTTCAAATACCACAGGCCAATATACAAACAGAATTGAAAATCACCACTGTATTGACCACTATGTACCCTTCTGTTCTGTATCATGCATTACAGTCCATTATGGTGGCTTAACAGAGACAGCATGTCAATTTGGCAGGTAACCCAATCACAGAACTTTCAGATCTCAATTTTGCCACTTTTCTAATCTATTATTGAATGCCTTGAAATTGAAAGATACAAGTTCAAGCCTTTTGACTGAAGAGTTTAAGATCTCAAATATTATGTCTGCTTGAAAGCTGTACCATATTTAATAGCAGTGCCCTTTTTGGTAGTTTATTCAGCTACACCATCAATGAATATTTGAACACATATGCTACTAATGATCTATCAACTTAAATCCGAACGTTGTCGTAAAAATTAGATAGCGACCGATAATGAAAAGTATGTGTACTGAACTTTCCCCCCAGAATTTCTACTTATGTTGGCTTAAAGAAATCCTTACATTTACATAAATATTTAAGATTTATAAAGAGGGTTTGATAATTTATGGTTAGATTCCAAGGGTTTAATAATGAAAAGAGAAGATTAACAGCTTAGATAACCAATTTACAATACACCCAATAACAGCATACAGAGACCACAACAATTAACTAGACTGGTATTGTTATATCAATAAAGCAGTGACGCAACCATTAATCCAGAGTAGATGAAATAAGAACTATCAGTATATTCTTATTTTTTCCTTCCTTAACGAACTTGCCTTCCATTCCAGGGGAAAAAAGAAATAGCATTTTTAACCTCAAACTGCACTCTTCACTTACACACATTTAGGGAACCTTTGTCTTTTTATGTTATTGTCATTATCATTTTCAGCTAAACCCACATCTCTATTTTATTGTTAACCGCAACACCATAATAGCCCAAACAAAAAGAACACATCAACACAGTAACATCTATGGTCATTCGAAAACTTGCATGTTTCCAGAATATTCCATTTTCTGATAAAATTTTGCCTCACCGAAGACGCTGGGCAGCAACATAGTCTGAAGCTGTGAATGACTGGAAAAGGGCCAGATTAGTGCGAGTGTCGCAAGTGAGTTTCACGTCATTCCTATACAAAGAAAAGGAAACTATAAAATCAATATTAGGATATGATCTTTGGAGAACATAGAAAGTTAGAAATGCTATTTCCACAGCTTTTGCAGCTGCATCCAGAATCTTTCTAGGGAAAAAAGGGTGATTTATAATTTCCCCTTTATGAAGCTGCAAATGCAGCAAAATATGATGTGGGAAAACCAATCTGATATGAAAATAATGAAAATTAGACACATACCCGTCCTCGCAGTCAGGAGTTAATCCGCATAGTGATTCAGAACCAATTGAAACAAGATGAGCCATGCGCATCTCATGCAGTTCAGGTATTACAATCTCTATCGTCTTAATCAATGAAAATTGAAAACAGTTAAATTAGAAGAGAATCAAAATATAAATATGCATTAATTTTGATATTGATGTTACTGTTTCTTCTATATCATGAATTCATGAATGGAGAAGACAACAAGAACATAATAGGAGTGATGGGCTTACTTTGCACCCATGCTTTTCAAATAACAGATTAAGAATGTTGTCACACTTCTGAGCTATATCAGTCGAGAATACATCATTAAACCACTGCACAAGAAAAACCACACATAATATGATATTCAAGGATGACCAGGCTGAGCATTCAGTGCATGGAAAAAGTGATCACCACTGTATACTTCCCTAATCGCAGCAATGCCAAAGTACTATAGCTCTCGTATGATGATAAATTTGGCAAACAAGGGAGGGGCTACAAAAAAAATGTGATCAGTGACAGACCATAATATATAACGAGTAGAATATAGATTACACTTCTTAAAAGTCTGAACTTTATCCTTCTCAGTAATTAAGAGGCTTTACACTTCTTAAAAGTTTGAACTTTATCCTTCTGAGTAATTAAGAGGCTTTAGCGTTGCAGGATATCATTAATGAGACTGTCTATTAATTCATGATTTAGTAGAGGAATCTACATCTTCATTGATAGAAGAAATGTTGAATGAACTGATGTAAACAGTCACTCTGAAATGAATTATGCAGCTCCATAGGAAGGTCAATAGTTAGCTTCAACTACGATAAACAAGGACAAGAGTGTATCCTTATTCCTTGTTCAATGAGGTGGATAACTATTAGAATAATAAATATAGATAATGTTTTTCTGCTTACGTTAACCAAGTTCCCTTGACTGTATGCTTCGTTTGATACCTCTACTTCTGAAGCTCATTTTCTCTCATACAGAAAAAGGAAAACAATTGAACTTCCTCAGATTCCAATCATCAGAGCAAGATACCTTGGAACCATATCAGCATCCCATGAATCGCTAGTTTTCCACAGAAGAGAAAACTTCAAAATTGCTTCTGCATTTTGAAGCATCAAAATTGAGAAATTGATTACCCCTGCAGTTCTTTTGCTTTTCCCAGACAAGCATTTCATACAGTTGATAAACACATGCTCTCAGACGTTAGCAGTAAGAATTCTGGATCATAGGAGATGCATAGTTTCTTCAATGTCCTCAAATTGTTCAAGCAGAAATCTATAACTCTTGATTCTCATTCAATGGGAGGAAGAAAAAACTATACATAGAATTAGTTGAAAATCATAGACCAGGACTAATAGACGGTAACTTTTCAAGATTTCTTTGCATGATTTATTTTGGAATTCTCCAACTTACTTTTTGAGGCCTTTGTACTACCTTGAATTACGCTTCTATCCAAGGCATGACAGCTGGGGAATGCTTCTCCCTTATATACCTAGTTTCCCTTTTATAAGAGGGCAAATTCGGTGATTATCGTAGCAACACTCCTTCAAACTCCCACTGAAACTTTCCATGAGCTGAAAATTGCAACCGTATAAAACACATCCTTGGAGAAGAAACATCTCTGGCTTTTCCCTTTTCATGGACTTAGGTTCTCTCTTTTCCATTTCTCCTATAAGAAAAAGGTAAAGGCAGATCTTTCATAAAACACCGACACAAAGATAGGGCAGATCTCACTTAAAATACCAACTGAAGCATTATACTCTTCTCATTGCTGTGGATTTATATACTCTCTTAAGAAGAAGGATTGCTTCCTGATTTTCACCTGATCATATTCTCATATTGGTTTATAAGAAATCAAAAATATACTATGTCGGGGAACTTCTAATGAAGGAGTGAACAAGCCATTAGTCAAGTCTCCCTGCTACTAAACATTTTTAATCAAAGATTTTTAAGATACACCCATGTTAAGTTACTAATTGTCCCAAAAACTTAAACTGTTAAGAAATAGGACCAACAATGTATATCAAGCTATCCAACACTCCCCCTTACGTGCGACCCTATCTCGAACGTGAAGAGGTAAATAAACTGAACTGAACAGGTGCACCAACACACAGAGTGCACAGTAACAAATATAATAGGAAAATATATATCACAAAACTTAAATCTAAGATTTCGTGGAACTAGAGCTCTGATACCATGTGAAACTAAAGCTCTGATACCATGTTAAGTAACCAATTTTCCCAAAAGCGTAAGCTGTTAAGAAATGTGTCTAACAATGTATATCAAGTTATCTAAAAACCCCTTCACGTGCGACCCTGTCTCGCACGTAGAGAGACGAATAAACTGAACAGGTACGCCAACACACAGAGTGCATAATAACAAATATAACAAGGAAACATATCACGAGACTTGAACCCAAGATCTCATGGAACTAGAACTTTGAAAGCATGTTAAGTCACCAATTGTCCCAAAAGCTTAAACTATTAGGAAATGGGCCCAACAATGCATATCAAGCTATCTAACAACCTCACTAAAAACGTAGTGTTGAGCTTCCATGGCATATGATACCAATGTTAACTGAGTGTAGTAGCCGTTAAAGGTCACATTTGTAACTCATTTCAAGAGTTAAACTTTTGATAACTCAATTCAACACTTAATGTTGAATTTATGTGAAAATAACTTAAGTCCGTTTGTTAACTAAAACTCATCTGTGGCGCCCTGTCTTCCGGGCACGTCGGAACATACATAAGTATAAATAAGGCAATATTCTAACCATTCATTCATATTTACATATCATAAATATTCCGTCATTAAGAGTTCTGAACAGTTCAAAAGTACAAGCGTTTACAGTTTCACAATAGATTTACAAAAATTACAATAGGTGCCGGGAAACTGAACAAAAGAACAAAAAGAGAAGACTTGAATCTTCAACAAGTATCGTCGGAGTCCCCTTGCTCTTGGAACTCACCCTAGTATTCGTAGCCTTCCTCTTCTTCGGGGATTTCTTCTTCAAAAATTTCTTTTGGCACACCAGTGGCATAAATGCCACGAGCCAAAACCTAGTAGAAAACATTCTAAACCTTCTAACCAATCTCACGGTACAAAATATTTCACAACGTATATTATTTAACACTTAGTACATTTTTAAGTCAATGAGACAGACAAATTTGACAATTATAGTATGACAAGAAAATATATGAATAAATATGCAAGTATATGATGCCATGGATGCAGCGCAAATACCCAACCCAACAAACACCTAAATTCATAACATGGATTCCACACCGGGAGTTTCCAGAGTAGAATTTATGGGCAATTGATCACAAAACCTATCCTCGGGTCTCGTTGCGATTAATAAATCCATCACCGGGCTTCATGCCATAGTTATTTTATTGCAAAATGGCAACGGCTTGGGTGCGAGTCATTAGATCCTTATCCTCCGGCCAACAAAATAATAACCATGCGCAAAACCAATAATCCCACCTTAAGATCCGGGATACTTGCTTGGTGTCAACCCAAAGTATAAGTTACCAGAGATAGAATGCCAGCGACGAACCCATGGTGCTCAACCAGTTCCATGATAAACAATCTCCATAAACCGGAGATGTACTCAGGGTGTATACATGGAATACTCAGGGTGTATACATGGAATACATCCCAAAACATTTACAAAACCGGCAACCAGAGACGCCCTAGACTTAGAACCGAGAAATAGAAGAACTTCAACATATCCCAACTCACAACAGTTTATACAGAATGAACTCCGATATGCCAAGATGTAACTGTGATAATGCCCACGGTGTACAATATGCAGTTCAAGTACAACTATCAATAGCATGACTTTAAACTAAGCATGGCATAGCACAAGGTACTAACTAAAGCACTACGTACAAGTATATGAAGCACAAGTTACTACTCTCAAGACATAGTTCGAATTTGATAGCATAAGTTCTAATCATCTTATATTCATTCTAAAACATTAATCATCCATTTCAAAATCAATTAAGACACAAACTTCAAGTTTCACAACAAGGGGTACTTAACCACACACTTAACAATTTTAAAGGCCAACTTTCAAGTGTTAATTTAAAAAGAACAGCAGAATTTTGGAGTAACTAGACTTAGAATTAAGTTATGATTTTTTAATACCATTTAGATAAAAATATTTCTTACAACTTTTATATTTAATACTAAAATCAAATCCTAAGGCAAATAAGTGAATAATTTCAAACAAGTGAAAGTGATTCAACAGTTTACAGAAAAAAGTACAGAAAAAGTGTCTCAGTTGGTCTCGGGTTTGAAGTATCAAATCAAGTCTACAGTAAATAGGTTAAGGTGGGCAATGAGCTGGATTGGATCAAGTAAGACAATTAATGGGTCGAAGTATTTTCAGTTGGGTGCCTTCCTTTTTAGTTGGTGCAAGGTTCAGAGAGGTTCCTAGGTTTACTCTTCGGGTGGCACATAGAGATGGAACGGCCGCGTTAGGGTTTCGGTGAGGGGGAAGGAAAAGTGGCAACGAGGGGAACATGGAGAGGGTTGACGAGGGAAAGGTGAAGGCGAAGAGGGCCTAGGTCCTCGGTGAGGGTGCCTAGGGTTTTGGCAAGGAAGAAGGAGAGGGGCGGTGGCTGGCGAGGGTGTCTAGGGTTTCGACGATGAAGAAGGAGCGGGGCGGCAGCTAGGGTTCAGTAAGGGGAAGGGGAACGCCAAAGATGAGAAGAGGGCGAGGTTCGACAAAAGAGGCCAGCGAAGGCTGGTGTTGGTAGTGGCGACCTTGGAGGTCATCGGCGTTGGTGGTGGCAACGACACTGTGATTGCGAGGGATGGTCGTGTCATTGCGGTAGGAGCTTCTTCGGCTATAGATTTAGTTAAAGAAGGAGAAGATATGGAATCCTAATGCCAAATGATGCAGCACATGGATGAAATGAGAAGGGTGGAAGGTAGCACAAAAGGGTTGAAACCCTATCACAAGACCACAACCTTAAAACTCAGCTTTTCACCTCATATTTATAGGCTTAAAACCCTAATTTAAAAGGAAATAAAAATAAAACCCTATATTGAAAAATAAACTAGAATCCTAATCCTAACTAGAATCCTAATCCTAACTAGAATCCTAAACGAAAAGGAAAATAAAATAAAATCTTAATTAGAATCTTAAACCAAAGGAAATAAAAAAAATAAAATTCTAATTAATAAAAAATTACTTATTAAATAATTAAAATAAAATTATAAATGGTCATTTGTATTCCGCATCACTCCACTTAAGTATTAGCAGTAACATATCATATCAAATCTTATAAGCAGACAGTAAGCCAGATGATTTCAGAAGACACTTGGCCGTTAGAATTTGAATTTCGAAGGTGTAGGTGATGAAAGTGAGAATCATCATGGGACTATGAAAGAAGTCTCAATCAAATTAGATACTTTAAAATATTTCATTTAAGATCAAATCAAAATTAAGATTTAGGAAGGCTAAGAAAAGACACTTCCACCATAGAAGGGATAGCACCTCAAGCCCTTTCCAAAAGGAAAATAAAGGAAAAATAATAATAGGAGATATTAGAAACTCAAACTTCCTCTTGTGTACTCAAAGACTTTGAATTGGTACAAGTCGTAATGTTCAGCCCAAGTTATCCAGTCAAACTCCTTGCAAAATTTAATTAAATCGATAGAGTCTTATTATTTTCTTTATTATATGATAGGGCACTAGAAAAGAACAGGAAGAAAGATAATATGCTCCATGTTGCATGTTCTTCTGATTCTTGTTCACAGATTTCTCACTAAGAACCATTTAGTTACATTGTCATATGTACACACAAGAATGGGATTACTACCACACTGTGTGCTCAAAATATTCCCGGAAGTCCTAGATATTGCTCAATGTGGAGAAGTGTTAATTTTTTTTCATCCATAGTCCATAGAAATCAGCAGGTTCAGCTACTAAGTCAATTTATGTGCGAATATACCTGAGCCACAAGAAAGGATGGCAACAAAATTTTTATCCAGCCAAAAAAAAAGGTTGTAGCAGTTACCGGTCTTAAACTGATTCTATCAGCAGGAGAGGAGCCCAAGATTGCTGCATACCTGAAGAAATAAATAACAAAAAATCAAGTGAGTATAAAGCTTCCTATTCACTTGTAGTTATTCATTGCTTTGCTGTCAAATGACAACAGTCCAATCAACAAGATTTTGAGGAACATTGGTCCGGATACTCTAAACAATAAAAAATAAAGAAAATTAAGCAAATATGGAAGTGAACATGCATGCTTTAAAAAAGTGACAAGCATTTACAATCATGACAAGTTGCAGTCAATTGTAGACAATCCAAATTGTATGCCTAGTGGGCAATTGCTCACTTGACACATGGAATGAAGGCCAAATGGACAGCTTCCACTTCAGATTATCAACCAAACTACCCAACCCAAAGTCCGAAAGCTGCATCAAAATTCAACACTATGGAGGTAACAAATGCTTTCCTAAAAGCTGGATGCTTGTCTTTGAAACAAATTTCCCTAGTATGGAAGTGTGTATTGAAGGGAAGTTGCTAGTGTAACCACAAAGCACTTGTTTTTCAGATAACAGGCACTTGTTTTTCAGATAACAGGCACTTGTTTTTTAGATAACAGGCACACATTTGCTTGGAGCGGGAAGATGACCTGGGAAACCAATTATCTAGGCAAGTATCAGGGCTGGGATGTAATTGTATGGCTGCCATCTTGTGGGAACCTGATAATCAGTATACTAGAAGGCAACACTTTACACTTAATCAAGAGGTGTAAATGAAATAACTATGATAGAAAATATATGCCATTCATGCATTCATTTGCATAAATACATGAACCATCTGCAGAAGAGAGAGCTTGAGGCAACGACCTTGTATTGTGGCACCTCAAGTCATGCAAGCAAAAGGATAACGATTAATGCGACAGGTTTATTGACAATTAGTACTAAATTAATTAATAACACCAAATAGATTTCTGTCAATAGAGAAATTTATCTTGCATTAAAGGCATAAACATGA
>JAULJZ010102590.1:0-11846 GCA_032270985.1 Heliamphora pulchella | reverse complement strand
ACAAAGGAGATGACTGCCAAAATATGCTCTTTTAATGGTACGTGATTAATCCTTCCTTTAAATTTATTATATTATAAATATAGATAATTACACTTACCTCTCTTGAAATTTAAACTTGTTATAGGGATCTCCACGTAATTTTTGAAATTACACTAATTTCTCTTGTCAATATTTTCAAAAAGGCGACGTTAACTAAAAATAGTATTTTACTATTTTATTTTTATAATTAATTAAAAATTTATAAAATTAAAATTCCCAAATCCTAACAAACTCTTTTTCTTCTTTTTCACCGAATTTAAAGGGAAGGGATTTTAGGTTTGTTCTTCTGGTCGCGTCGCTGAGGGAGAACTTGGGGTTTGTTGGCAGCGTAGCAAGGGATAAAAAAAAAAGCTAGGGTTTCAATCTTTTGGGTAGGTGCGATGAAGAAGATGGGTTGTTGGCGATGTGGGTGGGTGCGACAGAGGCAATCTCAGGCGGCAATGTCTCAGGCGGTGACAGCAAGAGGCGGCGACGGCGAAGACGAGGTGTTACGACAGCGACTCTGAAGCAGAATGGGAGAGAGAGAGGGGGAGAGGGAGTTTTGGAGTAGAACGGCTAACGGCAGTTTCGATGCACAGTTTCGACGGTGGAGAACAACGGCATGGATGGGGAAAGAGAGAAAGGAAGAGGGAGAGGGAGAGGGAGAGATATGTAAGTTTTGGAGATCAGATTTGTGAACGATGGCGAACGGCGGTGAACGATGCACAGTTTCGACGGTGGCGAACGACGCACGATTTTGACGGTGGCGAACGACGGCGACGGCGACGGCGAACAAATCTCTCCTCTGCACTTAACTGTTTCGAAACGATTTCAAAGTCCAAGAACTTGATCTGTTTATTGCTTCTGCGCCTCAAAGGATCCATGGTTTGGTGACGGATAATGAAAAAACAGAAACACCTGAAGTTTGCTTTTATGGTGGAGTTCACGATGGCGGCTGGCGGGTGGCAGTGGGTTTACTTGTGTGTGTGTGTGTGTGTGAGAGAGAGAGAGAGAGAGAGATGAATCAATTAATTCTTCTGAAGTTAGTAAGGGTAAAATGGAAAAAAGAATAAAATATTTAACGGTAAAACTAATTTCCGTTCAGTTAACTAACAGAAGGGTTAAAGTGAAATACAAAAGTAAAGCAGAAGGGGGCAGTGTAATTTTAGAAATCACGGAAGAGATCCTTGTAATAAACTTAAATCTCAAAGGAGGTATGCGTAATTATCCCTTATAAATATTAAATTTAGAAAAAATAATGAGAAAAATTTAAAAAGATCCAAGAGAACATAGTGGTTGTTGTGAAAACGTGACCTAAAATCTTTTGAGAGGCTTCAAAAATCTTTCACAATTGTCGTCATAGTAGGTGTCTTGGGATTAAAATCTCACCTATGAAGTTGTCAGTGATGGCACTAAGTTACAACACGTAGTTTCAATCAATATCAAAGAAAAATGTACACACAAGAAAAAACTGTATACATGCGCACAAAATTTACAAAACAAAGTTTTAAATTACACCAAGTAATTATAAATGAATGTCTTGGCTTTACTCATGCCATTTTTATGTGTAGTAAGAGTAGTCAGGTCCTACCCATTTATAGGCTACTAGCAACTATTTATAATTGGCACCTCCAATTGCTAGATCTATGTTGGATATTACAGAAAGACCCAAACTCTCATTTTGCAGCAGTTATGGACACATGTCATGTAGAGAATCTTCAGCCCTTGAATTCTTAGAGCCATCGTCAACTGCCACATAGTGCTTGGAGCTACCACATTGTGCTGGCATGCTAAGGTTTGCCATGCCTAAACCACATCTCAGGAAATAACTGCCCATGTTACGCTAGCGCACTAGGGTTAGCCTTGCATAGACATGGGTCAACAAGTAATCGCGATGTCATATGCAAGTCTTGCCCATGTGTGCCACGCAAGTGGGACTATCTGTTGAAGTGGTTTCAACTGCATAATCAATGCTAGTGCCTGCTTATGTCCGTCATACGCCCACTGAACCTACTACTTGTAATAATCCACAAACCATAAGAATTACTCGCATCCATACACAGAGTATTGTGCCTTTACGTGCCAAGCACTGAGTCATTCTTATCTAGGGTTGGGTGACAATCAAGTTGCCACACATAACCACCTCGAATTATAAGGCATGCCCTCATCATGCCTTTAGTTGCCAAAGGTTGGCAAAGATGCAAGGTGCCATCACATGCCACCTGAGATACCCACAAGTTAGGGTGCTAACAAACCACCCCCACTAGAAGATCTTGACGTCCTCGTTAATAAGGTTTATAGATATTGCTCTATTTGATTCTCAAACTGCCACAGTGTTAAATCATTTTCCCAGCTCGCCTCAGATTCTGTTAGGCCATTTCACTTCACCAAATAGTAAGTTTGCATATTCTTCTTACTTTGGCCCTCCGTTCAGTAATCTAAAATCTACTGAGTAGCTTGCTCAAACTGTTTTTTTTTACCACAGGAGATGCCCTCCGAGATTGCTTCCTTGCCATGTTTACCAAGTCTTCATTAAATGATTTCAAGAAACTAACATGGAAGGCTGGATGAACTTTCAGTCGTTCTGGCAGTTTCAATCTACAAGTAACATTTTTCACTTTCTTTGCAATTTCAAATGGACCATCGAATCTCATGGCAAGGTCATTTTTCATCATATAATTACATTAAATTATTATTCACATATTTTAAGTCAATTAAATCATGTAAATCATTTCAAACAATAAGAAACATGCTCATCAAACACTTGACACTTAGCAAACTTTTGACTACTTAATTATAAAATGCAGCAACTTTTTGAGGTACTTAGACTTGGACTTAGCTTCTGATTTTTGGTGACCATTTAGATACAAATATTCTTTACAACCTTTATGAAGAACACTAGGGCTTAATCCTAAGGCAACTAGGTGATTGGATCCTCACAAGTGAAAATGGTTCAACAATACTTAGAAATTTTTACTGAACATGGGTCTCTGTTGGTCTCAGTTTTGGGGTTTGAAAACAAGTCCGACCAGACTCAATTTTGGATATGTTTTAGCTCAAGATATCCTCTACAAGTCTCATGAAGAGTTCTTATGGTAGTTTTTAAGAAAATATTGAAGAAATAACTCGATTAAGAAAATGCGTTCAGAAGGCGTCAAACACTCAGGAGAGTTAGCTTTTAACAAAGAGTTTAAAATTGTTTTAGGGATCATAAAGAGGCTTTTGAACCTAATATTTGGACAAAAACTATAATGAAATGTCCTTAAAATTTTTGATAAAGACCATTTTGAAAAAGATTATTAAAAACAGAGGTTTTGGGTTGTACAAAAATATGTGACAAAAAGTTCTTTTAACCACTGAATATAAACAGAGAGTTTTAGAGGTGACTTGACCATTTAAAACTCAACATCGTAGGCTCAGTTTTGGTGAGTAGCTAGATAAACATGTTGGCTACAACTTTCATGAAGACAACTAAGCTTAGTTTACGTTTGAAAATAGAGTTTTGGGCTCTGCAAGACAGATTGATTTGAAAATAATATATTTAGTAGAAAGACCATATCCATTAGTTCTATCCATTCAATTTTGTTCAAACAAATTTTATATGAAAGATAACATAAAAATCTAGGTCTAGACATAAAGCACACACTTAGAATATTTTTTTAGAATTAGTTATGAGTTTTTAAAAATCAAGACAGAGAGCTCAAAACCTTAAATCTCAGGTTAAGTTAAGCTCTAACCACCTAGCATATTGTATGTCAAGTTTTGGTCCATTTTCTTTGCATGCATGGCTTGTACACTCATATATCAAAACTTCAGAACTTACGTAAGTCATGAAACTCAAATATAACAACCAACATCCAAACACATATCAAACCATGAACTTTCTAAAGAGTGCCTAATTTCTTACTACGACGCCTTTTTGGTTTATGTTTTGGTTCTTATTCTTGGATTCATTTTCAGAGATGAATTGAGGGGAGTTTGAGGTGAGTGAGTTGAGATGGTTTAGAGATTTTCTTACCTTGTAAATGGATCCTAAGGTAGAAGGTTGAATAAACTTAGCTTTAGGTCTTCTCTAAGGCTCCAAGACCACCTAGGTTCCTCCTTCTGTTCTTCTTCTTTCTCCTTCTTTCTTCGCTTGAACACTCTAAAATTTGTTGGTGTCTCTCCTCTCTCTCGATGACCGAATGTGTGCAGAAGAGTAAGGGCCAAGGTTTAGTTTTTATAAGAAGAAAAAAGGTAGGTTCAATTGTTGTTATGTAAGAATTATTTAATTTTTTTTAAATTCCATTGGTTGCATGGTTTGACATTGTTCTTTTTAAGAAATTTAAAATCAGTTTTTCAGTGGGGTTTTCAGCTAGGGCTTGTTTGGAAAGTTCAAAATTCTGAATTTTGCTTTAATTGCTTGTTTGGTGATGTTTTGGTACTATATTGTCCAAGAAAGTGTTTTAAAAATTAATTTGATATAACTTTTTAGTCTTTTTATTTACTAAAATGAATTATTTTAGTAAGTTTATGATTAGTTTATTATTTTTATAGTTTAAAATAATTTCAACAACAATTGATTAATTGAGTGTAGGCAATTAAATTACTTTAAACTATTTTGATTATGTGTCATTTTAGCTTTATTAGGTGTGTAAGAACTCTAATAATGATTTATTTATTTTTGTTAGCTTAAAATATTATATTATTATTAATATTACTTGTTTGAATATTTTTGGGTTACAATAATCCTTGGTTTGTATATCTTTTTTTAAATTTGAGTTTAAAATGCGAAAAGAAACTTTTTGACACACAAACCTAGGCAAACCGGCCACTAATGGATATTTTTGGTTTTTTTTATTTATTTTGTCATTTGCCTCTTATTTTAATTTAAATATTTAATTTAGGGTGTCCAAGTATCAAAATTTGAATTTTTAAGACTTTTTGGTGTCTTAGGGGCAAAATGGTTATTTTACCCTTTTTATAAGAATTGTTCATTTTTAAATTAATTTTTCATGATAATTAATTATTTTTTGGATGTTGGGAGTTTTCTCTGGGTGTGAAAATTTTGCCTCTCGAGTGTTTGGTCTTTAGGGTTTGGATCGAATCAAGATTCCTAATCTTTTAGCGATCTAAGATCTCATGGGTTCACTATCGCTAATACTAAAGTTTTGAACCGGGTCCTTACGATCATTCATCCACTTGACAAAAGAGAGGAACTCGTCTAGTTGGGACGTTCCAACAAAGGCTTCAAGTTGCGTAACTCACTTACAAACTGCTTCTAGTGCAGTACTACTCGTATAAAGGTAATAGTAAGGATTTGACCTTTATAAGGGGAGTCAAATGACCACTAGTAGAAGAAGCGGTATCGCTCATTTAGATCAACCACACTTTGATACCACTATTAAAAGAAACGAATAATACATATTTTTGGCGCGCACACACACACACAGATTTGAGAAACGAAGAATACATATTTTTGGCACCTCGCTTTCACTCCTTGCTTCTTTACCCACACAAACGCTTCTCTACCGACTATTAAGAGAAGAGCACATATTAAATTCATTTATACAAAGCTTTTATAATCCCACATATATTTGTACAAAGTAGTAATTGGTGATGCTACTTTTAGGCATTCTTAAAACTCTATTTCACTTTGCTACTTTTGTAGAAAATAATACGCCTTAGCGCTTTCGAATCAAGTATTATGAGGAGGTGGATTTCTTCTCCTGATTTGGGAGAAGCTTTGCTTGATTGAAGGTCTGCAATCTCTTAAGCTTTTGAGGTTCTACAATTAGATTTATGCAATTGCGCAATCATGGGTCAAACTTGGAGCTGCAAGAACTTAACTAACGACAGCAGAAATGGAATGACTATGTTAATCTAGGCATTCTAGATTATTGGTCGCAGGAGCCATTCTTGCCTTCGTTAATAAATAGATTCTGAACCTACGGCCATTGGTTTGGGAACACGGCATGTCTAAAGTCTTAGGATTTATGTTTTTCTTGGTCTTTTGATGGTTTTAAACAGAGGGGTTTGGCTCAAGGGTTTTAGTTACACAGCTTAGGATTTAAGTAAGGATCGTGAGGGTTAAGGTTCACCTGTGCACGTTCATTCATCATTTGAAGATTCTACCAATACTTAAAACTATCTCCTTTCAAAATGAATGTGTAGACTACACTAGCCCATCTTTAAAGCCAATGGGTTAGTTAATTTTTTAAGCAGTTCTAACCCAATGATTTATACGGTCTAGAGAATTGAATAATTAAAAAATAAATAGATAAAAAAACTCATTAAATTTAATAATTTTTAGCAAATAAATTTTAGCATAACACATTTTAGATTTTCCACCAAGCATAATAGATTAACAAATTCTGAATTTCTAAGAAATATAATAGATTTCTAGTCTAACAAGTATAACCAATAACAAATTCATCCAAGTATCAAAGTAAAATAATATTTATAATAATAAAAGTACTTGAGTGGTCTATGTTTGTAATAATTACAATAAAATGTCACCAACAACAATTTTTTAGTGTAAAATCCCAACAAATTAGTTTAAGTCATCAACAATTTTTTTATAGTAGCTCAACAACAAGTTATTGGGTCGGTGCGAGTTGTCGAGTTCGAGAGGGTTGCAGCCACTACAGATGACCACATGTGATATCATTTCTTTTTATAATTTTAAGGGCCGCTTTCTTATATTATAGTGTTGCTGTTGAACAATATCATGATATGCATATATTTATCAGATTCAACATTGTTGATATATTAATAGTATGATGGTTATAATTGACGCCTGAAAACTAAAAATGATTCTGATTGTTACAATTGACTCTTGAAAACTAAAAATAATTTTGATGGTTTATAGTTGCCGCTTGAAAGCTAAAAATGATTTTTGATCATTGTAGTTAATGCCTGAAAACTGATATGAAGTTTGAATGAAATTATTTTAATATTTATGAATCCATGATGAAATCTGTGGTGGACTGGCGACAAGAGGACTGGGGCTCGGCCACAGCCCAGAGCTCTTGAAGGCAGCCCCCATTTCGGCATTGGGCAGTGGTGACTGAGGAATTTCAGGAGTTGGCTCCCTTGGCGGCGGTGGTGGTAGAGTGACTCTCTTGGCAGAAGTGGCCGGGTTACTCGCGATGTTGATCCCCCAAGGTGGCCTCCCTAAAGTTGAAGCCAGTTCGAACCCGAGGCATGGTGGTCGATTTGGGTTGTTCATTCGCACAAGGACATGCAAAGGAAGGGGCACCACCTCGGTGCCGGATAACCCTTCGGTAGGTCGGTTGGTAGTTAAGAAGCTCGAGGGAAGAGCAACCTCCTCTTATAGCCAGGAAACAGTTAACCTCAACGACGTTGCCTTGTCTTTTCCTATGATAAGCAAGACTAATTACTGCAAATGTAATGAAAGACATTGTGTAGCAGTGAAAAATTTCGAGGATGCCGAGGTTCAAGTCGTAACGGTGGTTTATCACAGCCACCCCCATGACTACTCGGATAAAGTTAATAGAAACTTGATAGGGCATGAGTCAGCACATGCCGAGCATCTCCCTAAAGAGTGGGTCGAGGAGGAAATGAGCCCTGGCCTCTATCATCAGAAGATGGAAAGGTCACATTGTTTCCCCTCCCTAAGATGGTCTCCCTCTAAGCAATCTTGTCATAGAAATAGGCTGAAACAGAGGGAGATGTCATACTTGGCTCGAAAGGTGGCTAGGAAAGAAGGGGTGTTGACCTCCTTAAAAAGTTTCCCCATCGTAAGGAAGTAAACTCAAAATTTTGACGAGGAAAAACAAAGAGAAAGAGGCAATGGACTACCCAAAAGTAACTTAGAAATAAGAAATGCGAAGATATTTGAAAAAAAGGAAAGATAGAAAATCAAATTATGAAATGACAGTGACACCTAGAGGGAACAAAAAAAAAAGAACTCCTAAAAGAAGAGAGAAGAAAGAGCATACTAATTAGGGGACAAACAGCGACGGCAGCGTATGAAGAAAGTGTGACAAATGACGGTGTTTACTGATGAAATACTGGCAAAGGGGCGTGTCTCAAGTAAAAACTCTCATGAAAAGGAATGTTTTTCAAAAGAATGAAATCAAGGGAAAGAACCCTCCTTGTATAGGCGAGGGAACCCTAGGGTTATGCATGCCCAATTGTCACTTCGGGCAAACGAAAGGATGCCTGCTTGACCTTGGAAATACATGAGCGCTAATACACGGCTCAATCAGCGCTAGACATGTGGCAAAATTGAGGTGCCGCATTCAATGCGCTGGAACAGCGTCTTTAATGCTAGGGACTGAAATGGACATTCAAATTCAGTCAAAGAATTGTGGGGACTAATCAACTCCCCTCATGTCGAACAAGAAGCAAGCTGAGGAGCAAATGAAGGAGGCCGAATTCAACTTGAGCCGGCCCACTTGAGGCCTAAGGAACTCCGAGAGGACAGTCTTAACATATAGCCCAGGAGGATCGAAACCAAGGTAACTGGACGTACAAGCTCAAGCAAGACATGATTAGCCAAGCTTCCAGTTTAATACGGATGGAATGATTGGATCAACATGACATCAGTTGCGTGGTTGAGCTTTATGCATTAATGAGGATAACTTGACCAAGCAAGAAATATTAATGGCGATTAGATTAAGACCATACATTTATCGAACATTAATCATCTCATGCTATATTGGCCTGAGTTAGCCATTTGCAAAGTGAGGCCTGTGATGGGAGCGGCTCATCATGAATTCTAAAAGAAAGGTATAATGTCCAACCCCTATAAAAGGCGCAAGAAACCCAAAGGTTGAGGCATGAAACAACACTCTCTTAGCAAAAACTATGCCTGTCTGGTTATTTACAATTCCTCTCTATACACCCACTGCTAACTTGGCTGTCGGAGTGACTCCAGGCATTCGCTGTCGCCCAGCTCACGTGTGCCATATTGTGCAGGTCGCCCAAGCCATTAAAAGCTTCGTTTGGGCTGGATCTCACCCACGTTATAACATTTTTTACGATTCAATCCCCATACAAATACATATGTAATCTTTTGGTAGAGTAATGAGAATACAATTTAGTTTTTGTTATGAAACTGAAACCACAAATGAATGACTATTAATATGGTCTTCTTCATAAATGCACTCATATTCCTTCGTGTATATATATACAAAGCAGAATTTCAGAGAGAGATATATAGTGTAATTGTATACAGAATTAAATTCTTGTAATTAAATTATATGATCCTGAAGATCTATGATATAACTGTTCTTGAAGAACAAGTTATTTTTATATATTTGAGTTCAACATTTATTTTACTAGTTTAAAGTTTTGTCAATTTATTACTTTTACAACATATTATCAGCATGAAACTCTAATTAATTAGGAGGAAAAGATTCGTCTTTGCAGCACCGAGTAAGGTAAAATTTTTTACATTTAACATTTATATATTAGTCATAATATGCACTTAATACATATGTATTAAAGTGAATAATATTTAACAATTACGTTTATTTTCAAAGTGGCTAAAATAAGATATTTTGCCTATAGCATAGTACATACATAGGATAAAGAAAAAAAAGAGAGAGAGAAATATTACTCAAAATATGCAAACTTGATTTTTTTGTTATAACTCATACAATATTTATCTTTTTATTATGAAGTACATAACAAATTTAATTTCACTTATCTTTATCGTTTTGGTTTTAGATAATGTCGAATATCTCAAAATTGGAATTTGTGGCTCCCGATATTTAGAAAAAAAATTATTTGTTTTGGATCCTTGATGTTGAGATCCACCTTAATGTCATAAATCTCAAAAAAATAATAAAAGATAAAAATGGCGCATTCTTGCAGGATCGTGCAAAAACAATGATTTTTATACTCCATCATCTCCAAGAAGAGTTAAAAACTGAATATTTTATGGTAAAAGATCCATTTATTTTGCGAAATAATTTAAATGAGATATACGAGCACCAGAAGACAGTAATCTTCCCAAAAGCTCGTTATGAATGGTTGCACTTGAGGTTTCATGACTATAAATGAGTTAGTGAATACAATTTTACTTTATTTAAAATTGTTTCAAGACTAAAATTATGTGAAGAAAAAAATTCTGAAAAAGATATGCTTGAAAAAACTTACTCCACATTTTTCGCCTCTAATTTGCTTCTGCAGTAGCAATATAGAGAACGTCATTTTTAAAAAGGACTCTAAATTGATTTCTTGTCTTCTCGTGGCCGAACAAAATAATAAGTTTTTGATGAAAAATCACCAATCTCATCCAACTGGATCTATACCATTCCTTGAAGTGAATAAAATCTTATATTATAACCATAGATGAGGCTGTGAATATGGACGTAGTAGAAGTAATAACTATAATCGTGGAAGCTATATTAAGAAATAGCAAACAAGTCATTCCACCAGAATTGGAACAATCATGAATGAACAAAAGAAAATGAGAAGAACTTGCTCAATAAGCCCCTCAAGAATTATGAAAATATTTGTTATACATGTAGCATGAAAGGACATTGGTCACGTACTTATCGTACGCCCAAGTATTTGGTAGACCTTTATCAAGCATCCATTAAAGAAAAAATAAAAAATAAAAACACATTTTGTGGATCATAACAATCCTATTGACATAACTCATCTTGATATTTCTGATTTCTTTGAAGATCCAAACGAAAAAATTAATTGATCCTTTAATTGGTGATAAAAATGTCTATACCGATTAGTATTATTGTTATTTTATATTTATATTTTTAATAAATATTTATAATTTAATTGTGATATACATTATCATATTTTGTATAATTTTTTTATGTGAAGAATCATAGATCTTGATGCATTATTCAATTTAAACAATATAATTGATGAAAATTTTTGTCTAGCAAATAGTGCAGCAATGCACACTATTCTTTGTGTTAAAAAATATTTTACGACATTAATGTTGACAAAGGCTAATGTCAATACAATATCAGGATCTGCAAAATTAATTAAAAACTCCGAAAGAGCGAATATTTTATTACCAAAAGATACAAAACTTTGTATTAACGACGCTTTATATTCTACCAGTTTAAAAAAATATATGTTAAGTTTTAAAGATTTATGTCGTAATGGTTATCATATTGAAACCATAGATGAAAATAAAAAGAAATATCTTTATATTACTTCTACTATTTTTGACCAAAAGCTATTATTAGAAAGATTTTCTGCATTTTCCTCTGGATTATATTGTAACACGATAAGATTAATTGAATCACATGTTGTGATGCACTGGAAGTGTATTGATCCAAAATTATTTATGCTATGCCATGATCGCCTTGGGCATTCAAGATCAATAATGATGCATCGAATTATTAAAAATTCACATGGGTATCCACTAAAAAATCATATGATTCTTTTAACAAGTGATTATCAGTATACTGTATGTTCACAAGGAAAACTAATTACTAGACCATCACCCTTAAAAGTAATTATTGAATCTTCAACTTTTTTACAAAAAATTCAAGGAGATATTTGTGGTCTCATATATCCTCCATGTGGTCCATTTTGTTATTTTATGGTTCTAATAGATGCATCAACTAGATAGTCACATGTTTGTTTGCTCTCTACTTGAAATATTGTATTTTCTAGATTATTTGCTCAAATAATTAGATTACAAGTGTAATTCCCAGATTATCTAATTAATTCGTCTAGATAATGCCAGTGAGTTTACATCGCAATCATTTAATGACTATTGCATATCTATTGGGATTGATGTTGAGTATTCTGTTGCACACGCTCATACTCAGAATGGTTTAGCCGAATCTTTTATTAAAAGATTTCAGCTAATTGCTCGACTTTTACTTATGAGGACA
>JAULJZ010102579.1:0-11846 GCA_032270985.1 Heliamphora pulchella | reverse complement strand
GCTTATATATTAAAAAAAAAAACACCCAAGCGGTGGATTCTGAAACTAGTTTTAAACATGGTCTTTCATGGCATCCTTTGACCGATATTTTATTCGGTGCAGCATATACAGCTTTGTGGTAATTCGCTTAATCGCGTTTTGAGCTTGAAAATAGTTTATTCTTATATTTTTTATTACGTAAAATTTGATTTTGGGGGTTATTTCGATGAGGCTGTCTCTCTAAAATATTAATATAAAACATGCAATAAAAATAATGATTTAATAATTATTCAATCAAATTAACGGTGAAATTATTATAATATTTCAGTATGTTACTACTTGAATTTAGATTTGTAAAATTAATGGTGTTAATATCATTAAATATTAAATATTGAATAAAAAGATAAATAAATATCTTGGAAGGCAATGTAAAATAATAAAAATAATAATGATAAATATATATTGTTTATTAAAATACAGTGAAACTTAATCTGAATGTTATAATATTTTAGTATGTTATCCAAATTGAAATGATCAATGGTCTCAATTAGACTAAATATTATATATTAAATATAACTTGAATATTATTAAAAATTGAATAATAATAAATAAATAAAAATAGTATGAACGAATTTTTGATGGGTGTTCGCATAATATTTAAATATTATTTGAGTTTGGAGTTAATTAATATTAATTTTTTATGTTTATATAATTCGGGGTAACGATTAATTCATATACTTTTTTGGATTACATGTGAGTTATTTTGCATGCTATGTATTTTTATTGAAAATGTCCACCAAAAACTAATTGTGAAATCTATATATAATATTTATTGTCCGAAAATGTTTGTTTTATAACTATTGGAGTATTTTACATGTTTTATAATATTTTTGAGAATTCGTAGTGATATGTCATGGATAAATATACAAGGTCAAATATCCATGGATTACTCGTGATAAAATACAGAAGGTTAAATACACATGGATAGATACTCAAGACTAAATACGCATGGTTAAAAGTCAACGAATATTATTACCATTGAGAAAAATGTTATTTTTTTGATAAATTATATTATGCTTTCACACATGGATTTATGGTATTTGAAAAATAGATTGAAAAGTTGTGATAAAAATAGTTTAGCAAATTGTTGTAGTACTCCTTATTTTGAAATCATGGTTCTCGTTATTAATTTATTTTTATTCCTTAATTTAAAATCGTACATTAATATGTTTGTTTAATCATTCACACGAGCTGTGAGCTTATGCTATCCATTAATAATATCCAGGTGGGCATGTTGAAGAGTAAATGACTTTTGTGTTACCGGAGACGTCTTATCTTATGATTTTCATTAAGATGTTGAGTCGGTTTCAGTTTCGTTTAAATAACTAGCGAGTTTTCAGTTGATTACATTGGAATTTTAGAATAATGTTATTTTTTTTAGTTTGTTTCGTGTTTTAAAGTTTAACATTAAATCAGTTTTATTGTATACTATTCTCGTGTTGTCTTGTTATTTGTTTTTGGTAGGCTAACGTGTTCTACAGATAATGATTTGTGGGTCACGGCCAATCATGTCCCAAGTTCGGGTGCGACAACATCACCGGTCACTAAAACTCACCCTTTATTTGGTAACCTGCTTGGTTTTAAATTAAAAAGTCAAAAAATTGGTTTGATTGAAAATATAATAACTTTTAAACTACCAAAAAAGCCAAATATGCTCAATATGAAATTCTATGGTTGCCCTTCAGTTTAAATGAGCTGGAGTATAGTTGTTTGGTTAGAATTTATATAGTTTTATATGTAGACATGTATAATTGAAAATTATTATGAAAAAAGTTAAAAAAAACCTAAAAGCAAATAGGCTAAAAGTTAGGATTAAAAAACGAGATTTTTTTAACTTTTTGGACCTTAAACCAAAAACAAAAAAATTGACTTAATATCGATAGCCAAACGAAGGCTTAGTAGACTTCGATTTCATCTTTCATCTTATTACTAAATTGTGTGTTATACAGCATGGTATCCATTTTTACTTTAAAAACTTTCCAAATTTATAAATAAAAGCATATTTGATAATTAATTTTAATTGTCAAAAAAATATAACTAATTTCTAAAAATCTTACTAAATTCTTTGTTAAAAAAAATTGTTTTAACTTGCTTCATATATATATTTTTATTCTCTCTTCTTTTTCATCGTTCTCGACAATTTTTACTACAACATCGACAAACTTTTCCAACTCTCACTTTCAACCACAATCTATTTTTGGCCACCATATTCAGCCACATCTCATTCTACAGTGTCACTTCCCCATCTCTATTGACCTCTAGAAATGAACATGAATATTTATTTATATTTTCTAAAAAAATTTTAAAAAAATTCATAGCAGATTCTAGAAAAAAATCTTAAGAAATTCAATTTATTGTTTTATAACATTTGGTTAGCTTTTATAATATTTAAGAAAAAAATATTTTTAACCTAATATGCTTAATTGATCAAGGTCGACGCATATACATTTATTTTGAATATTTGTCAGCTAAAGAATTAAATCAATTAATTAATGATTTCAAACATATTTTCTTAAATAAATCCTCAAAAATTAAACTTAACAGATCCTCTTTTTGCACGTCACTTTAAATTTAAAGTCATAAAATGTATTTTTTCAATTAAAATTTATTAAAAATAAAATAGTATGATTTTGTTTCTTAAATAATTATTTTTTTCAAATAATTGAGACAAGCCCAATGAATGTTATTTATATTAATCTCGTATGATAACTTAAATGAAGATGGCTATATGAATGAAAATAGTTTTATGAACACATATTGGGAAGAAGAGTAGAGTGCATATGCACAAAAATTTAAAAATAGAGAAATTTCAAATTAACGTAAGGTTGCGCAGAAAATAGTAGAACGGTGGAACTTTTACGAATTTGATACATGTTTACTATATTTTTTTATTGAATTGATTTTTTTCCAAATAAAATGACATTTTGCCAATTTAATGATAAAAAAAGAGTAAAAGTAGGGTTTTAATTATCTAAAATTTAAAAATTATATCTAATAAATGTACAAAAGTATTTTGAGTGCCATAAAAATTCAAGCATAACAAATAAATTCTTCAATATAAAAGACAAACCTGACAAAAGCATTTACAAAAAGAAAATTACATAATCCAAAAAAATTTGTTGATACTAAAAGAAAGGGTCTAATAATAGAGTGTCGACTCATGCGTGCATTGGTATTGACTCAACGTGCTCTTCCAACCTTGACTTGGTGTTAACCCATGTTGTAACTGGTGTCGACTCAAATTGAATCCCGGTCTAATACTGGAGGTGTCGACACATTCAGTCATTGGTGTCGACACAACCTATTCTCCGAAAATGTCTTAAATAAAGTGGTTAAATGTGTCGACCCTAAACCATAATGGTATTGACACACTTGAGTTTGTCAAGCGTTCTTTGCCTGTAGGTGTTGATTCAAAAATTAATTGGTGTCGACATAAAATGTTCTGTTTAAGAACACAAAATGTCAACCCGTTTAACACAATGTGTCAGCACAAATGGTATAAGGTGTCGATTCATTTAGCATATAGTGTTGACACTATCTTTTTGAAAAATATTTGAAATTTTTTTTGACAAAGGTACTTCACTTATCATTATGCTTTTAACAAGATATAACTTAAATTAATATGACTTTCAATAGTACATGATACCCAACAATTTCACATAAACAATCATTCAACAATTGTATCAAAGGAAATGATATCCATACATTAGAGCAATCATCATACAACAATTATGAGTGATAAATGGCATCCAAATAACCATTCACAGCCAAAAAGTTTAATACATACAACAGTTATATTTTTTCACAAATCAACAAACCATTCATGAAATTTGTAACGACCTTGCTCGGACCCTAGTATTAGTGACGGATAATCCACGAGGCCATAGAATACGGAGAAGATTCAAAACCCTAACTCAAACTGAAAACCCTAAGTTCAGCCCGAAAATCCTGAAAATGTCCAAAACACAAGTAACAAAACCTTAGCACCCGGAGAGTCTCATAACATTTTAAATAAAGTAAATATTATGAAATAATAAATTAAAAATCAAAAATCAAAAATTCTTATAAATAGGATAAAATGACCATTTTACCCATAATACAGCAAAAAGTCTTAAAAATTTAAATTTTGACACATAGATACCTTTGATCAAGGATTTAAGTACAATTAAGTAGCAAAGAACAAAATAACATTAAAAATGCCAAAAATACCTCTTAGTGGCCAACCACCTTGGGCAGTGTGCCAAAAAGTGACTTTTTGCTTTCTTTTTAGCTTAAAATGATGAGAAATGTATTAAATTAAATATTATGATAATTCAATACTTGTTGAACAAGTAATATACATAATAATATAGTGTTATAGGTCGAAAAAAGTAAATAAATCATTATTAAAGTTCATACACAACAAAATAAGTTAAAAAGTCATACATTGCCAAAATAACTTAATTTGACTTAAAAGACTACATTTATTTAATCAATTGCTATAAAAACTATGATAATACATGGAAAAAATAGGTCTCAATAGAAAAAGATACCAAAAAGATATATCAAATTAACTTTTAATACATTTTCTTGCACAAAAAGGCATGCAAGTCAATACAAAATCCCTTGATTGATGGGGTATCAAATTTTTGTCCCCCAAACTGACCCCTAATTATATTTATCTTCCCCATGTCTGAATTTTAATCCACAAAAGTTGAATCAACTCAAATCAAACTCAAGTTTCATTTATTAAAATGAAGAAAAAAAGTCTTTTTTGGGTACTTTATGTCCCCCTCTTGTTCCCTAACCTTTGCCTATGTAAAGAAAGCCAGACAACCTCTTCTCTACATGAAAATTTTGTCCAAGTGAGGGATAAAAACCAGAACTCCTTGATCTTGAGTGTTGAGGTGAGTTTGAGGAAGAAAAAGGAAGAAATCGAGAAAAATTTCGAAAGCTAAGTCCAAATCCATCCTCTACCCTCCTTTGATCTCTCAAACAAGTAAATAAAATCTCTAAACCTTATGTCTAATATCCCTCAAAATATTTCCCAACACATCCCTTTAAACACTCTAAGAATCGAGAACCGAAATCAAACCGAAAAGGCGTCGTAGTTGAAAATTTGGGACTGTTATGTTTATGGGTGATATGAGATGTTGTTGTATGTTGTTATTTTTGAGTTTGATGTTTTAAGTGTGCTGGAGCCTTGATATTAAAGTCTAAAACACAAGTATGCAAACAAATGGAACAAAAACTTGACATGACATAAGTAGAAGACTTGGATCCTATGAGACTTGATTTTTGAGAACATAGATGTTTCTGCCATGAACTTTGGAATACCATAACTCAATGTAAAAAATTGATCTAAGAATGTTCTTTATGTCCGGATTTATATTTTTCTGCTATCTTTCATCCAAAATTAGTTTCAACTCATTTGCATAAGTAGAACTCGAGATATTGTAATTTTACTAAAATGTGTTATTTTTTGACCAATCAACACTACTGATTTGGAAACGCTCATTTAAAGTAAGATTCGAACTTTTGTCAAAACATGAAAGTTGTAGATAACATATATATCTATCTACCAACATAAGATGAGCACAAACTATGGAGTTTTGATAGGTCAAAAACCCTTTGAAAATCTCTTTTGAGTTTTATCCTTCAAGGGACACTTCTGTCACCTATTATTATATAGCACAAAACCCCTATTTTTAGTGACCTATTCCAAACATGGTCTACATGAACATTGTAGCTAAGATATTTAGGAACTTGATGACCAAAAATCAAACCTTAAAGCCTCAGGATGATACCCCAAAACCGTTTCAAACCCTCTATCCAAAACTGGCTCTGTTGAGTTTTGGCAACTGACAGAGCTTATTTTCTAAAATGGCCAAAAAATCTATCTTGTTCCAAACAACTACCCTTAGTTCTAAACATAAAACTTGTAGGGACCATGTTAAACTAGAACATATTAAAAAAAGTGCTCATTTGGACTTGATTTGATAGCCCAAAGCCGAGACCAACAGAAGCATATTTTTGGCAAAATCTTGAGAAAATTATTGAACCGTTTTTACTTAGAATGTTTTGTTCACCCCTTTGCCTTAGGTTTTGTTCTTGGTGTTAAACATGAGAGTTGTAGAAAATATTCTTATCTAAATGGTGTTTAAAAATCATAACTTGATTCCATGTCTAGATATCCCAAAACCTTGTCAGCCCTTTTATTTAATACTTGATTTTTTGCCTTAAAAGTTGCTAAGTGTATGTGTGAATACCTTGTTGTGAGACCCGAGTTCTATATGATTATTGATTTGAATTAGTTGAATTGTGTTTCTAAGTGAATGTATGATGATTTAGAATTTATGCAATCATGTTGAATCATATCTTGAGAATTGTAACTTATGCTTCACATACTTGTACCTTATACTTTGCAATTTGTACCATGAACCTTGCTATGCTAGTTGATGCCATGCTATAAAATGTTGCATTTGAGATCGATGGTACACATTATGAGCATTGTCACTTGCATCCTGACATGTTGGAGTCCATTTGTTCAAACCGTTGTTGGGATGGGCTGTATTGAGATTGTCGTTCTTGATTCTAAGTCTAGGGCGTCCCTAGTTGCCATTTTCAAAAATATTTTGGGATGAATCCCTCTTGTGCACCCAGGGTGCATCCCCGGTGTTACAAATTCAGTTTATATACCCTAGGTGCGTCCCCGGTGTTTGAAATGGTTTATAGATATTGTTGGGCACCATTCGTTCGTCGCTAGCATTCTGGTTTTGATGATTTAGACTTTGGGTTGATGCCAAACGAGCATTCTTGTTCTTAAGGTGGGTCTTGTGCACATATAATTTGGCCAGAAGATTTGGAATAAGGATGTAATTGGCTACCCCACACTGTTGCTATTGAGTAAAATAGTTGTGGCATGACGCCCAGCGACGTGCTTACTATTAGCAACGAGGCGAGAATAGGTTTGGTTATTAAAGTCCCTATTAAGTCTACTCTGGTGATTCCCGGTGTGGAATTCCTGTTATAATCTGGATGCATGTTAAGTTGGGCATCTGCATTACATACACAACATTCATATGCACATGTTTATCGACTTATCAGCTATCCTGTCATAAATTTTTCTGTCTCCTTGACTATAAACTATACTGGGTGTTATATAGTATGTGTTGTGGTGAATTTTGTGCCGTGAGATTAGTTAAAAGGTTAGAGTGTTTTGCTTCTGGGCCTTGGCTCATGGCATTTGTGCCACAGGTGAGGAGGAGTTCTTGGAGGAAGTCAACCTAGAGGGAGAAGAAGAGTGGGAAGAACAAGGTGAGTTCCAAGAGGATATGAATCCTGTTGATGCATTCTGAGGAGTCAAGATCTCTGCTTTTGTTCTTATATTCAGTTTTTCCTGTGCTTAGCAAAATTTTTGAAATTTCTTGGTGAAACTATAATAGTTATATAATTTTGAACGGTTCAGAACTCGTTTATGATGTAATAACTATCGTATGTAAATATGAATGTATGGATAGTATATTCCTATATTTATATTTATGTATGTCCCGACGTGACCAGAGAACGGGGCGCCACAGTTGGTATCAGATCTTAGGTTTATTGAACCTTCAGGCCTTGGGTTATGGGAGACCACGAGTTCTGTAGTGTAGAATCCATGTAGAAGGTCTATATTATTAACTTATCACTTATAATTTTAACAATTTAAAATTCTTACCTTAAGTTTCTCTTCCTAGTAGAATGGCATCTAATGCCGAACCAGCAAGAGAACCTGAACCAGCAGGAGAACCATGGCAGGCGCAGGACCTAGAGGATTCGAATCCAAAAGAAGACCCGAAAGAATTGCCCATGGAGGAACAAGAACCGATTGAAGCTGTCTCTTTAGCGTCCCGGGAGAGTGGCAGGGTAACGAAGAAGAAGAGGCCGAGAAAGCCAGGGAAGGCGAGGATGAGGCCAATTACGATGCGGGCAGCGAGGACGAAGATGAAGACGAGGACGAGGACGAGGACGAAGAAGAAGGAGCCATTGCTTTCCAGTACGACAAGCTTGAATCACTTGCACCTGAGTCCGATGAGGATGAGGTTGTCGAGGACGAGGACAAGGATGAGGATGAAGAAGAAGGAGCCATTTCTTTCTAGTATGACAAGCTTGAAGCACCTGCAGCTGAGTCCGATGAGGATGAGGTTGTTGATGCTGCTATATGCTTTGGTCGTCAGGACAATCGAGGGTATCACATGGGAGAAAGAGTGTAGGCTAAAATCTTCCTGGACAAAATGTGCTTGTGGAGAAAATCGGAGACCTTTCCCCGTTTCGTAGGACCTGTACGAGTGCTTGAGAAGTATATAGCAGAACGCTCTACCATTTATATTTTCCCCTAGGGTTTAAGGCCCAACTCGGAGGCATGCTGACTGCGAAATGGATGCAGCGCCAGAGATCGAAGGATGAAAGAGGAATCATCGATCCACTTGACCCGGTCATCGACTTTGAGAACTTGGAGATATACCAGGAGGTTCCAACGACGATAACAAACAGGATGAGGATGGGACCAACCAATGCTTGGCATGTCGAGGTGCTATGGCGCAACTTTAACATATACGACGCAACGTGGGAATGCGAGGCGACTGTCCGACATTTCTACCCGCATCTCTTTGCTTAGACCTTAGTGTGTAGACGTTGTATTTCTTTTTGTTTAAGTGTTATATGCATATTTTGCGAATTACTTGAAAATCTTGTACCAGTTATGGGTTGGGATGAAATGAAAATGTTACAGTTAAATCTCTATAAGTAATTTTGCAACCTTTCATTAACTCCACAAGATTCCAAAACACGAGAAATAATCAAGAACTGAAATAGTCTGCAAGACCATAACACTCTCCTTTTTTTTTAGAATGGCTGGTAGACGACCAAATCACCGACAAGCTAACGGACCCATAGGCAACGAAGTGCCGGGATTAGCCCAAGTGTTGCGAGAACTAGTCGCTAGCATCAACCGTCCTATCGTACATGACCGAGCGTGGTTCTTATCTGAGATGGGTAGCCAGCGAGCCCCAACGTTCACAGGAGGAATAGAACCTAGGAAAGAAGAAGAGTGGACGAGGGCGGTTAAGAAGTTGTTTAATTCTATGGGAGTTCAGGACGAAGCAGACCGCGTAACCTTGGCGACACACCAACTAGAAGGAGAAGCAGATCATTGGTGGTCCTTAATCAACAACACACAGGATGTAGCAACTCTAGCTTAGGACCAGTTTGAGGGCTTGTTCTTAGAAAAGTATTTTCCAGCCCCCTTCTGTCAAGCACAAGTTCGTGAGTTCTTGGATCTTAAACAAGACTCGATGACAGTAACACAGTATGTGAATCGTTTCGAGAAGTTAAGTCGCTTTGCCGCAACCCTAGTACCTGATGAGGAATCTAAGGCGTGAAAGATTAAGTGGGGCCTTGAGCCATCTATTCAAACCAGGCTGATTTGCCTGTAGCTCCCTATATACACTTAAGTAGTTCGGGCTGCTTTGCTCGTTGAAATCGATCTGGTCGATTCAAGGAAGATTTGGAACCAAAAGAAGGAAAGTACAAGATCTGGAGGGCCTATGAGGAGCAACAAAGTGTTTATTCCTAAGAAACCGTACCACTAGGAGTACTGACAAGGGCAATCAAGGAATCCCTCCGCAATATCTGTGGTATGCTTCGAATGTCACCAACTAGGACATAAGAAGTATGAGTGCCCGTGTCTCGCACAGAGGTATCAGAATAACCAACTCCGACAATGGAGACAACCCCAGAATCAACTGCCAAGATACTCACAACTTGTTCAAGTGGCTAGGCTAGCAGCTAACCCGCAGAATGGGAGGGGAAGGCCACCACATAACAGAAATCAGAAACCCCAAGGAGGTTCAAACAATGGGATAAGGAACGGGAACAATAGGAACAACAATGGGAACCGGCCTATGGGAGGACCCATCTTTACCTTGCAAGAAGAAGATGAGGAGGAAGACACCCATGTCATACAAGGTATGTTCGTATTATTTAATACCTTAGTGAAGGTGCTATTTGATTCTAGAGCATCCCATTTCTTTATATCTTTTGATTGCATGAATTCTTTGTTCTTGGAAATTGAGGCCTTAGACCAAATCCGAAGCGTTATCACACCCTTAGGAAGTCTAGCACGAGTAGATTCTGTTTGTAGAGAGTGTATGTTGCGAGTAACCGATACCCTTATGACTTGTGACTTATGAGTAATGAACTTTAACGGGTACGACGTGATTCTTGAACTAGATTGGCTCTCTGGACACCATGCTATGATGGATTGCTGACAGAAGAAAATATGGGCACAAGCAGAGGATGACATTACCATGTGGATTCAAGGAGAACGACGCGAAGTCTTAACCCCGAGTAGTGCAAGAAAGAACGAATCGAATAACTTTGTAGGAAGATTAACCTGCTTACTTGCTAGTGTAAACGTCTCATCGACCCTTGAGTTACCGTGAGTCGTGCGTGAATATGAAAATGTATTCCCAGAAGAACTACCTGGATTACCCCCACACTATGAGGTCGAGTTTTTGATCGAGCTCTAACCTGGAACTGCATTGATTTCGATCGTAGCACACCGAATGGCTCCCACCTAGCTAAGAGAGTTAAAGGACCAACTTTAAGAATTGCTCAGTAAGAATTTTATCCGTCCAAGTACATCGTCGTGGGGAGCACCAGCATTATTTGCCAAGAAGAAGGATAGAACCTTACATCTTTGCATCGACCACCGTCAGTTGAACAAAGTAACGATAAAAAATTGATACCCTTTACCCCGCATAGATGATCTCTTCGACCAGCTTCGAGGGTCAACATGTTTCTCAAAGATCGATCTACGCTCAGGCTATCACCAACTTTGAGTTAAAGAGGAAGATATTTCCAAGATAGCCTTTAGAACGCGATATGGACACTATGAGTTTGTGGTGATGCCTTTTGAATTGACGAATGCCCTAAGAGTTTTCATGAGTTTGATGAACAGACTTTTTCAGCCCTACCTCGACCAGTTTGTAGTGGTTTTTATAGATGACATCTTGGTATATTCAAGGATTGAGGAAGAACACGAGCAGCATTTAAAGATTGTTTTGCAGAAACTAAGGGATTCACAACTCTATGCGAAGGCAAGCAAGTGCGAATTTTGGTTACATAAAGTGAAATTTCTAGGACACATAGTTTCTAAAGAAGGGATAGCTGTGGATCCAGCCAAAGTGGCATCCATTTCGTTATCTATCGTATCAGCTCGAGACCCGAGTTTCACCTCGCAATTTTGTCAGAGCCTACAAGCTGCTTTAGGAACGGAGCTTTGTTTCAGCATGGCTTTTCATCCACAAACTGACGAAAAATATGAACGTACAATTCAAACGCTATAAGACATGCTTCGAGCTTGCGCTATGAATTTCAAGGGACATTGGGAAAAGCACCTACTATTGGCCGAGTTCGCTTACAACAATAGCTACCAGTCCAGTATTGGCATGCCACCGTATGAAGTGTTAGGATTAAGCGCTTACCATCTCACCAAAATCCGCAGGTGGTGGTGAAGGCGCAACTTTATTTCCTCAAAGTGTACAGCGCCAAGTGCCACAAGTCGACTGTGACTCGGCCCAAAACCCGGACCTCTTCCACGGCAGGATGCTGGCCAAAACCTAGGCCAACAATCCCCCCAGCACCTGCCGCACTACCCGCAAGACACAGAGCCTTCCACGATGGGGAATCGAACTTGAGACCACCTGCTCTGATACCAATTGTTAGAAAATCAATTGTCAAATTAATACTAATTGATATGATATCAATTGTTATTCGATATCAAGTTA
>JAULJZ010102578.1:0-33235 GCA_032270985.1 Heliamphora pulchella | reverse complement strand
TTGCCTTTCTCTCACAAGAAGAACCTAAAAATATAAATGATGCACTAGAAGATGAATCTTGGATAATAGCTATGCAATAAGAATTAAATCAATTCGAAAGAAATAAAGTTTGAAATTTAGTTCATAGGCCTAAAGATAATACAATAATTGGAACTAAATGAGTATATAGAAATAAAAAGGATGAAAACGGTATTGTAGTCCGTAACATGGCTAAGCTAGTTGCACAGGACTATAATTAAGAAGAAGGAATTGACTTTGAAGAAACCTATGCACTTGTAGCTAGGATAAAAGCCATTCGTATGTTACTAGCATATGCATCCTATAAGAATTTTAATATTTTTCAAATGGATGTAAAAAGTGCTTTTCTAAATTATTTTATAAATGAAGAAGTATATGTCGAACAATCACCAGGTTTTGAAAACTATCACTATCCAAATCATGTGTTCAAACTAACAAAAGCTTTGTATGGATTAATGCAAGCCCCTCGAGCTTGGTGTGAAAGGTTAAGTAATTTTTATTAGAAAATGGATTTACAAGAGGTAAAATCGATACAACATTATTTATCAAAACAAATAATAAAAATATACTTATCGTGCTAATATACGTAGACGATATTATTTTTGGTGCTACTAATAAAAACTTGTGCAAGGAATTTTCTTTGTGTATGCAAAAAGAGTTCGAGATGAGTATGATGGGAGAGCTCACGTTCTTCCTCGGACTCCAAATTAAACAAGCAAAGAATGGAACCTTCATCAACCAATTAAAGTATGTACGAGAATTGCTCAAGCGCTTCAACCTGGAAGACGAAAAAGTTTTGGGAACTCCAATGAGTCCTTCAACCAAACTTGACAAAGACGAGTAAGGAAAACCGATAGACACTAAGCTCTATCGAGGTATGATTGGTAGCTTATTATATTTAACTGTAAGTAGACCAAATATAATGTTGAGTGTGTGTATGTGTGCATGATATCAAGCATGTCCTAAAGAATCACACTTAACTGTAGTAAAAAAAATTCTAAGATATTTAGTTGGAACCATAGATATAGGCTTATGTTATCCTAAATTTATTTCCTTTGAAATGATTAGTTATTCAGATGTGAATTTTGCCGGTTGCACAATTGACTGCAAAAGCACTAGTGAAACATGTCATTTCTTAGGAAAATCACTCGTTTCATGGTTTTCAAAGAAGCAAAATTCTGTCTACCACCGAAGCTGAATATGTGGTTGCGGGTAGTTGTTGTACAAAAATTTTATATATGAAACAACAACTTCAAGATTTTAAATTAAATTATGATGTTGTGCCAATTAAATGTGATAACACAAGTGCAATAAACATTTCTAAAAATCCAATTTTACTTTCACGAACAAAGCACATTGAGATAAGACACCACTTTCTTCATGATCATGTGTAAAAAGGTGATATATTTTTAGAATTTATACGTACTAGTGAACAATGCGCTGATATCTATACTAAATCTCTTAATGAAGATCGATTTATCATAATAAGAAGATAATTAGGCCTAATACATGTTCGAGTGGTTGTATAAACTTGACCAAGAAGTGTTTTAAAAGCATAAAAATTTTTAAACACTTAAATGAGCACGTCAGTCGACTGAGGCCACATGGTTAGACGACTGGCCTGTCTCAAGACCCAACTACCCACGAGCTTCAGCACTTCAGTCGATTGACCTGCCTATTTAGTCGACTAACCTGTCGGATTTCCAAATCCCTAGGACGCTGAAACACATATTAGTTGCTGCCCCTTCATTTCTCAATCTCGATTTCTCTCTCCTAGGGCTCAGTTTTCCTTAGTTTCTTCCTCAAAAAGTTCCATTTCATCCCAAAATCTTTCCTTTCCACATCTCCATTATCAAATGGCTCTAAGAACAAGAGGAGGAAAAGGAAAATCTACTGCACGAGAAGAAACCACCGATGAAAACTAGCAATGGTTCTCCACAAGCTGGGCCGAAACTCTCTACAAAACACTTCTTTGGTCACTAGAACCCATTTTTGGTAAGTTCTTTGATATGCCGTTTCTCGATCAACGTTTTTCGAATGTGTGTCGTCTCTTTGCTCGCATTGGATGGGGGCTATATGCTTTCTATCAGCCTAAAGGTGTTTATCCTCTATATACTCGTCTTTTCTATGAAAACCTTACAAAAGAGGACACACATTCTTGCCAATGGATATGAGTACTCCGGTCACTAACTTTTCCCTAGCTCCTCAATATTCACAACTCACACTAGAGGCTAAAATTTAGCATCTCATCATAACTTATAACATTTTGCCTCGTAGTGGATCCTGTAGCTACATATCTTATCTTGATTGTTTTATTCTATGGTGTATTTACATGGGTCAATGGCTTGATCTTCCCACTCTTATGTGTCAATGGATGTTTTAAGGGACAGTACTAAATGCCACACTCTTCCGTATGGTGCGTTTCTTGCTCTCCTCTTTGAGTCCTTTGGTTTTTTTACATCTCCTTCCAACTTTATCCCGGCAAAACCATTTGACTCCTTCAACCATACCACTCTCAAACAAATGGGTTATATCTTGAAAGAGAGGGATTGGCAATGTGAGACCCTGACCCGTTTTCTTTTTTGGTATTTTTCGACGCGCGTTTACCATTTTTGTTTCTGCATGTTTATACATGTTTTTATGCATGTTCGGGTTTAGAGATGCATGCGGTGTTGGTTCCCGGGGCCGTTGGCCGTTGTGGTGCGAGTTTAAAAAAAAAAATATTTTCATGTCCTATAAATATCTTCCTTTGGATATTTTTTTAAAAAATATCTTTTCCTTCCTCTCTCTAGCTTTTGAACCAAGCCAAATGCTCTGCCTTCTCTCTAACTTCTCGGGGGCCCGGGGCTCTATTTTCGACAATCGAGCAGCGAATTCTTGTTATTGGCACAGTGGACTACGCGTTCATCCGGATAGAATTTATTTTGGCAAAATTCGATTTTGCACGTGGTTAGAGGCGTTGAGTTTTTAACTCACTGAGTTAGGATTCTAGACTCTCATGTCTTATAAGGGTGCTACGTGTAATCGTGTGTGTTTTTACCGGTTAAAAATGCATGAAAACGCAATTTATGTTTTGAAAAGGGGTTTTGTGTTGATTTCGGTGGATGGAATCGAATTTTGAGTTTTCCTTTCGAGGTTTTGTGATAGCTTTGAGTTTGGGCACGTCCGAGGCTGTCGAGAAGGTGCTTGGAGGCTTCGATTTGTGGTTGAGATAGTGGTCTATGTGTGTTTGAGAGTTTGGAGGCTTAGAACTCAAGAACAGGAAAAATCTGGGTTTTTCTCGGGTGGTAGCTCGCTCGAGCCCCTGACGTCCGCTCGAGCGAACTGGCTGCGCAGGGCCGTTTTGTTTTGATGATATCTCATTTGTCTGGACTATAAATTGGGTCGTTCTTGTACTCAAATTGAAGCCCCAAAAGTCTTCTTTCCAATGACACCTCTCTCACAACAAAAGTATTTTTGTAGAAAAAGTTATGATTAAAAGAGTGAAGGTATGTCAGAATTTCTAAATCATTTTTCACCCGTTTTGGCCGAATGTTTGGAAAAAGGTTATTTTTCATCCCTTTTGGCCCTTTTTATCAAGTTTCTCATTTTTGGGGGCGTCGTGGGCTTGTGTTGGACGCATGTGGACGTCGTGGGTTTGTGTTGGCCTTTGGTTTAGTCGTGTTGGGTGTGTGGGTTCGTGTTGGGCGTGTTGGGCGTGTGTTGGTTTGGGTTATGATGTGTTGGTGATTGGGTCCTTGGTTTTCAATTGGTTTTCAATGGTACTCGGTTGATTGATTATGGGATTAGTCGACTGAAATACTGTTGGATTCTTTTTGGGGTTCGATTGGTCTTGTTGTGGCTCCGGGGGTCGTGTCGTAGCCTCGGGTGTTTGTTAGGTGCCATCCTCGGGGGTGACGTGCGTGGTTAGATGCGAGTTTACAGTGCACGGTTGTGCTCGTGGTGGTTTGTGCATCGTTGCGTGCGGGGGTTTGATTTTGTTTCTTGGTTTGGGTTTCCTCCCAGCGTTGACCGCTCGAGTGGTGGTTGTGCGCTCAAGCGGGCTGGTGGCCGAGAGTTGGGTCGGTGGGTGACTGCTCGAGCGGTGGTTGTGCGCTCGAGTGGGGTTGTGGCAGTGTGCTATGTCGGTAGGGGACCGTTCGAGCAGTGGTTGAGCGCTCGAGCGCTTGAGCAGTGTTATCCTTCAGGTTAGGTTCTGGTTCTGTGGATTGTTGAGTGTCCATGTGAGTGGATGTCGGGTGATATGGCGGGTGACGTCATGATGTGAAGTTATATCTGGCTATGTGCATTTAGAACTGGTTATGTGCATTTATAACTATTTATTTATGTACGGACTATATAAGTGGATTATATGATTTTGGTATCATTACGTGTACCGTAATTGCATGCTTTAAAACTCAGATGTTTTATAGGTATGGTTATGTGGAAGATGTGGAACGGATGCATGTGATGCGTGTTGCATGAGTTGCAAGTGTTGTGTGAGTCGCGTGTGTAGCATATGACGTGGTTTGTGTAACATAGTGATACTACATGGCTTTATGCATTTAAACCTTGATTTAGTATGCATGTTTTGATGCGGTCTAATCCCGTGGTATGCAATTTTATCCTGTGGTTTAGGTATGTGTAGGGATGTCTGTTAATACGTAGATTTGTATCTATTTTGCATATGTGGGGTGGATATTGGTCCCTCGATGAAAGTTCGTAAAGATATGCACATGAGGAGCGGATAATGGTCCCACGGTGAAAGTCCATGAAGATATCTGTTGGCTCTAGTCAACAAGGCCTTAGTTAAGGCAGATAATGGTCCTACGGTGAAAGTCCATGAAAATATGTGATGAGGGCAGATAATGGTCCTACCGTGAAAGTTCGTGAAGCTGTGTGTGTTGCCCGAGTTGCGTGCGCTGTGTGTGTTGCACGGGTTGCGTGTGTGTTGTGTGTGTTGCACGGGTTGTGGGCATTGCATAGTTGAGGGCTGTGGTCCTTCGGTAAAAGTCCAAGAAAATGCATGGATTGCATGAACTGCATTGTGGGACGGATAGACCAATTTTCAAATTATTTTAAGAGTCATGTGAATCGCGATCTAAAAATTATTTTCTAACTGTTTTCAGGAGTCCTGTGAGTGAGTCAAAAGATGGTTTGTATCCTCGTTTTCCCGTTTACATGTGAAAACTCTTTTTAAAGGCTTGAAAGAGAGTCTAAAACTGCACCTCATTTTGTTAGCATGTTTAGCTTATACTGCATGCCTGTCTAGTTTCTGCTGAGCTTTGGCTCATGGTGTGGGATTTGATTTTCTTCAGGTACCGGTCACTCAGGTTGATCTGGAGGTGATGGAGAGGTAGAAGAGCTGTAGTCTTCCTTTTTGTTATTTCTGTTACATGTATGTTGTTACATGTTTTTCGGTGTTGAAACCGTGTAATGTAAGCCTTTTGGCGGTTATATACAATACATGTATGGTTTATATTAAGAGTGTATTCTCAGGTTGGGTGTTATGTTTGGTTACTTGTGGGTGTTTCACGTGACCTGGAGTTTGGGGCGTGACAGGCAACATAAGACTCATTGGGCAGCCCTTCCGGTTGCACAAGATAGTGAGGGAGAAGAAGACGAGAATGCTGCCTATGCACAGGCCGATGCTCCTTTTCCTACTACTCTATTAGTACCTCCACCTGGTACTTCCACTGCTGCTAATGCTGCTCCTGTCACACAATCTTTTTTAAAGAAACTGGTCAAATCTTTCTCAAAGAGTGTTGATAAAAAGTTTGTCAAAATCAACTCTCGCCTCACTCGCATCGAGGATGCGTTAGGCATTCCTCCCTATGACGCCTCTTCACCCGATGATGATGATGATGGCGATGAAGACGATAGCTCTGCTTTTTTTTGATAATGCCAAAAGGGGGAGAAGCAAGTGCACAAAAGGAAAGCATGAGAAAAAGAATATCTTAAGAGAAGAAGGAATGAGAAAGAGAGAGAAAATCTATTTTTGAAATGAATGTATTTGTATTTTGGATAATGTACTTGTACGCTTTTGGAAGGTTGTTATGTAATTATGCTTGGATGCTATTTATCTATCTTATTATGCATAGATGATGTTTATCTTATGGTTGTTTATCTTATGGATGTTGAATGGATAAATATATGCAAGCTTACAATAATCAAATAAATGATTGAAAAGACTTAATATTTGAAAAGATGCCTCAAAATTTGAAAGATATTTTATGAAACAAGTTTTTAAAAAGTATAATTGAAATGAAATTCAATATCTTCACATTTATGCATATTGTAAGGGGGAGTTATTCAACTCTTACACAAAGCTTATTATCACATGCTTATTGATAGGGGGAGTTTTACTTAGCTTTCTCACATTATTTTGCTACGTGTTTGTCATCATCAAAAGGGAGAGATTGTTGGTTTAATAAGGCTTCAATGACCGTTTTGACGATAACAAACTTAAGTATCTAATTGTGCAAATTGAGTTTACAGGAAAAATACAATTAGCACAATCAAATACATAGAATGGAAGCCATGACACAAATTTCAAACACTTCGGCAACACGCTTTTGGAACAAGGCAAATGTTGAAGAATTGAAAAATTTCAAAGAATTGAAGAATTGAAGAATTTCAATTGTATCATTTTTTAGGACTTATATAAATTCACATGTCTCATGGATATATTTTTTTGAAGCTCATAGGATTCCTAAAATACCTAAAAATATTTTTTCAAAACCAGAAGTGATCAAAACTAGTTTTGAAAATCAAAATTATGGATTTTTAATACTAATCAGTTGACTAAGGTATCGATTAGGCGACTGAAACTGAGTTGCCAAATAAGAAACTAGATTTCAAAGCACCCAGTCGACTGACCAAGAAGTCCAGTCGACTAACTGGTGGTTCAGTCGACTGAGTTAAGGCTCCAGTCGACTGAACATGCTAAATTTTTGAAATATGATTGAAATGGCTAGTTTAAACTTGCCATACATAGCCCAACAGCTAGTCCAGGATTGAGGCCTATAAATAGAGCCTTTGAGCTCTGGTTTTATTCATTAAAAGCCTCTCAAACATTGTCTCTTATACACTCTCTATTTGTGTTTAAATCTCTTGAGTTTTTCAATCAATTTTTGAGAGAAAAGATTTTTAGATTTCTCTTTGAGTTTTATTGATATATTTTTTCAGAAGTGAGTTAGAGTTTTCATTTCTTGTACTCATCTGCTCATTGTTGGAGCATTCCTTTGTACACTTTCTTGTTATTCTATTGTTCTTGAGAAAGGTGTTTTTCAAAGAGGTTAAATCTTGTAATATTGTGAATTAAAATTAAAATACACTTGCACTTTAATCTTCAAATAAAAAAGTTTAAAATATTGTGAGTTAAAATCTAATCTTACATTCTAAATCCTCAAACAAAGAAATTTTGAATCTTGTTTATAAGTGAATTAAAAACTACATTTGTGTTAATATTTAAATATTTTTTTAAAATATTCAATTCACTCCATTTTTGGGATTACAAATTTACTATCACTTACTGGCTAAGACTTTTTGATAGTCATGTAGAGGGCATGGGAGTTAAATGTATGGTAGCATGATTTTAAGTATAAGTGGGAGATTGTTAGGGTTGTATACTGAAAATCATATTTTTAGTATATAATTTTATTTTAATAAAATTAATTTTTTATTTTATAAGAATTTTTATGAGTAATGTATGCAATATCATTTCTTTAATATTATACATGGATGTCCTTTATTTTGTACAATATTAAATTTGGTGTGTAGAGTACAACTTCCACACAGAATATTAGATTTTAGGTTCTTGCAGAATATAAGTATTTGTTCACAGTTTAGATGAAAATAGACATACCATCGATATGACTGTAGCACAGAGTTTTAATAGGCCTATCTTGATTATGAGGAACAGATAATAGCGTCGGCTATTATTCCGACTATCTGTGCTAGTATACTTTGTGTGTATTGAACATGACACATTGGGGTAATTAATTTTATACTGACTATATAAATTAATTCACACCCCAATGTTATTATAAGAGTACTTATGCTCTTAATTCTGAAATAATTATTAATTTGAGTATATTTAATATTCGCTATTTTAATTTATTGGAGGGTGCGATCTTATATGGATCTATATTTTTGGTGAGTTAAATAGCGGTATTATTTATATGGTGAATATTAATTATTGACAAAATTCACGTCTCGAATGACCGAAATTGATGATACCCCTTTAAAGAAGCTTATAAATTTTGACCGAACCAAATTCTGCAGGTGAATTTGATTATCTGGTGGTCAAATAAGTTAAGCAGAAGGGTTTAAGAAATTTTAAAAGAAGCAGATTAAATTAAATTATTATTAATTAAATTTAATTGACAGGTATTGAGAATCTTAACGTGGGGAGATGAGTTAAGTATTTAATAACAGAATCTCAATGCAAGATGGCCTTGAGATTATGGGTTAGAGTGCAGTTACAGTTCTTTAGTGGTGCGAATTGTAGTTTAGTGATTTATGAAAATTGCAGATGTTAGGGTTGTATACCGAAAATCATGTTTTTAGTATTTAATTTTATTTTAATAAAATTAATTTTTTATTTTATGAGAATCTTAATGAGCAATGTATGCCATATCATTTCTTTAATGTTATGCATGGATTTTCTTTATTCTGTACAGTATTTAATCTGGTATGTCGAGTACGGCTTACACACAGAAGATCAGATTTTAGATTCTTATACAATATAAGTTATTTGCTCACAGTTTAGATGGAAATGGACATACCATCGGTGCGACTGTAGTATAGAGTTTTAGTAGACTTATGTTGGTTACAGGGAACAAATAATAGCATGTTAAGGAATTTTAAGATGCCGATTAAATTAAATTGTCAGTAATTAAATGTAATTGACGGGTATCAAAAATCTTAACGTGGGGAGATGAGTTAAGCATTTAATAATAGGAGCTCAATGTAAAAATATTTTAAGATTATGGTAGAGAGTGCAATTATAATTCTTTAGTGGTGTGAATTGTAATTTAGTGTTTTATGAAAATTATAGAAACCGCTGCAAGGTTTTCATAATTATAGATCCCGCTATGAAGTTTGCTTAATTACAGAAATCGCTGGATGGGTATCTGTGTTCCACTAGAAGTCTTTGTCATAATTACTCCGTAGGTCCTTACTGTAGCCCTATAAATATGTGGGTAGGCTGAACCAAATGCATAACTTGTTTTTAAGACTAAAGCCGATCAGGTTCTGACGATACGAGTTCTCGAAGGTCCGTAGCTCATACTATGTTTGGGAATCGCATTAGGAAATACAGTAGAATGTCTGACGGGAGTTTCAACTCGGAATCAATATCGTAGTTGAAGAATTGACCGAAAAAAAGTATTCTTCTAAATTAATTGTGGTTGCACGGGTTTTAATTTTGATCGTTCGATATCAAAAGTTTTATTTGAAGCCCATCTCGACATTTTTCCATCTAGTTATTTTTTATTGAAAATCATTAACAAAAACAATGATCTTGACAGGTTTGCCTCCAACAATTGGTATCAGAGCTGTTTTATTTTTTGTTTACGGTTTATCGAGGTTGAGTAGTTTTAGAACTGTGCTAAATTTGTTTTGCAAGTGTTCTAATTCTAATTTATGATCGTCATATTATTTTTCATATCTGATTGAATAATTTGAATGATGATTTAATTTTTTAATCACGACGGTTGATCAAGATAGATTAAGTTTTTTCTAAATCGAATGTTAACCTACGGGACATATATATCGATGTAATAATAGCTATTTATTTTTAAATATCTGTTTAGATTATTTAAGAACAAGTTTAATATCCAAGAACAAGAAGAACATGCGGCGGCACTAGCGGTGGTTTTGGGTTTTTACAGGCCACAGATCGCAGTAATTTTTTAACAATTTTAAAATAGTTATTTTTCGGTGAGTTTTTGCAGTATTTATGTATTAAAAATAATGGCAAAAATAAGTCAAAATAGTAAAAAAAATCGACAAAAACATCCCAGCACCGGCGGCTTTGCCTATAGCGGTTCGGGGCCAATTTTGTTAATTTTTTGAGACATTTTTGGTACTATTTTTTGAATAGTTTTTAGGCAGTAAACATGTCTTAAAATATGTCCAAAAATCATTAAAAAACTGAGTCAAAATAGTGTTGAAAACAGGCGGTTTTCAGCGGCATAAGGGCGGCCCTGGGCGGTGCTGTTCGGGGCTGGTTTTTGGGGCTTTTTGGAACTATTTTCGAGGCATTCTTCGCAACAACATGTTTCTAGATATTTATACTATTTTTTTAAAAAAACGGGAGTAAAAACACCACCGAAAAAAGCCCAAATAGTGGGTTGAAGGGCAGCAGCGTAAGGGGCAGCGACGACTTTTGGACTTTTTGATGGTCATTTTTGGGACTATTTTTGGTCTGATTTTTAGATAAAAAATACTACTTATTAGGGCTATTTTTCAAAATAAATGGCGTCAAAAACGGAGCTCAGGAATGGCGGCAAAAGTAGCCTGAAGCCGGCGGTTAGGGATGGCGCCAGCGATGGCTGGTGGCCAACTATGGTGGAGCAGGTTCGGGGCTGTTTTGATCGTGACGTTTTGATACATTTTGATCCTCAAGTGATATATTTATATATCATAGTATATCAGAGAAGTCTGATGCAATCGGGATCTAAGAAACTGGTTCGAATAGAAATTATTACAGTTTATCTTCAACAGAAGTTTGAAACTCACCAGAGTTTCTACTCGATCATAAAACTGGGATATATACATATCGTGATATATATTCATATCAATTGCGTGGCTGATGTATATCTACTTTATATTCTCCTGTTAATTTAATTTATTCAAAAAATTCGATTTTAATGAAAATATTTTGTGATGAAAAATAAAATTAAGTTTTTTTAATTAAATAAAAAAAATTTAAATATTTTATTCTTTTACAAAATATCACGTTTAAGATGATTTTTCATAAAATTATATATCTTAGAAAAACGTGAAAATTAATTCCAGATTTTAAATTAATTAAAAAAAATGTTTAATTTAAATAAATTATTATTTTTTTAAAAATGTGAAACAAAAATTAAAATAAATAAATATCTTTAATCACTACCTTAACTGAAAAGTTTAAAGAAAAACTGTGCATTTATTAAATTTTATTTGTTACTCATTAAAACATGAAACGATGGTTTGGCAAATCAAAATTTTTGAAATTCTGTACACAGAAAGATGTTTGATTTTTTCAGATCGTGTGGTTTTCAAAATTAATAAATTTATTTTAATTAAACGAATTTTTATAAACTAAAAAATATTTTAAAAATTTAAGTGAGAGAGAAAATTTATTCACAAATAAATTCTACGGTCTCTGTCACATGTAGATTATGTAATTAAATCCTGCTTGTTGGCAGTAAGGTCTTTCTTCCCATCGGACAGATTAATTGCGGTATCGCAAGTACAAATCTCTTTTAGGGATAATTTTAGATAATTGTTAGTGTGGATCACTTCTCCATCTGAAAGGTTTATTACGAAGCGATTGATTTGAGATTAGGTGATGGTTAACACTTAGTTGTATATAATAGTATCATCTCCATCTAAGTCACTGCTATTATATATTGGACCGAAACTATGCCAGCTATTTAATTTCATTTGGCAGGGTCAGTTGCCTAGATAGTAAAATTAATAAGAATTAGCCTATCTGGACATATGATGGCTAGTGGACGTCCTCCCATCGAGGTATACTGTTCACAGGGTACCAAGCTGCTGGTGAATTTATTTTAAAATGGTAGAGGGAACCAAATTAAAATAAATTTAAAATTTTACTCATCATAATTAACGGTATTTTTAATTATGTAATTCTCAGGATTAAAATAGATTTCAACCCACTCGCTTCAATACTCAAAGAAAACAAACTTATGGGACCAAACTATGTTGACTGGAAAAGAAATTTGAACATTGTATTAACTGCTGAGGATTAAATGTTTGTATTAACTAAGATATGTCTACCGGTACTTGATGTAGGGGCGACCGAACAGAAAATCCAGGCCCATTAAAAGTGGTAGATAGCTGTTCAGATGGCTCGCTGTTACATTTTGTCTTCAATATCAATATCAAATATTTTACATCATTAGTATCAGTCTTTGTCTAGTGCTTATGACATGATTATGAATCTCAAAGAAATATTTGGGGATCAAAATCGTGTTGCTAGGCAGGTGGCCATGAAATCTCTAATGAATGCAAAAATGGATGAAGGCACCCCAGTTAGGGATCATGTTCTGAAAATAATCAGTCTTCTTAATGAACTAGAGATCCTAGGAGCTGAATATGACAGAAAACCCAGGTTGATATCATATTCCAGTCACTGCCTGAAAGTTTTAAGCAGTTCTGCCTGAACTATACCATGAACAAGCTCAGCTTTCCATCGGCAGAACTTCTTAAGGAACTTCAAGTAGCTGAGGGTGTTCTTAGGAAGCCAGGTTCTATGTATGTGGCTAAGAAAGGTTCTTCCTCTAAATCGAAAGGCAAGAAGAAAAAAAAGGTTCAAATAGAGGGAGGCACATGTCTAAAAGCAGTTAAGGGACCAAAAGCTGATATGAAGAAGCCGAGAGGCAAGTGCTATCACTGTAACCAGTTTAGGCATTGAAAAAAATAGTGTCCGATTTTTCTTAATAAGCAGAACAAACCAAGTAATTTCTGTTCACTGGTGGTTGAAATATGTTTAGCAGTGTTATCTACCAGTACCTGGTGTATAGATACGGGAGCCACTAATCGTATCTGTAATACTTTGTAGGGGTTCTAAGAAATCAGGTAGCTCATTGATGAGAAAATATACCATATATGGGTAATAATACAAGGGTGGCAGCAGTTGTAGTAGGAGATGTCACTCTCAGCTTTAGTAGAGATAGGATACTACTTCTAAAAAATTGTTTTTCTATACTTTCAATTAGAAAAAATTTAATTTCAGTATTAAGTTTAATAAAAGATAAATATTCTATTCATTTTAGTGACTCTGTGGTTGTGAAAAAAAATAAATATTTTATTTGTTCTGGTATATTGGTGGATAATTTGTATGTCGTATCTCCTATTTCTCCTACATTGTAACTAACTGAATTGAATAACACATCAAATTTACCATATAAGAGAAAGTTTCCTTCTTCTATGAACCAAATGTTTCTATGGAACTTACGCTTGGGTCATATTAATCTAAAAAAGATAAATAGACTGATAACAGATGGACCTTTGAGTTCATTAGAAGTAGAGGCACTTCCAGTTAGTGAATCCTGCTTAGAGGATAAGATGACCAAGAGCCCTTTTTCGGCCAAAGGCTATAGAGCTAAAGAACCGTTGGAACTGGTTCACTCTATGCGTGTGGTTCTATCACAATCCGGGCTAGAGATGGCTTTATGTATTTCATCAGTTTCATTGATGACTACTCAAGGTATGGATACATTAACCTGATGTACCGTAAGTCTGAATACTTTGAGAAATTCAAAGAATTCAAGGCAGAGGCAGAGAAGTGTCTGGGTAAAAGTATCAAATCACCATGATCCGACCATCGTTGAGAGTACCTCTTTGGAGAGTTTAGAGATTACCTATCATCAGAAGGAATTATATCCCAGTTGACTGCACTTGGCACTCCGTAGCAAAATGGCGTAGTAGAAAGAAGGAATAAGACTCTTATAGAGATGGTAAGGTCCATGATGAGTTATTCAGGATTACCCGATTCATTTTGGGGGCACGCATTAGAGACAGTGGCTTACATTTTGAACTTAGTACCTTCTAAGTCAGTACCTTCTACTACCATAGAAATGTGGACTGGGCATAAGCATAATCTGAAATACATTCGAATTTGGGGGTGCCCAGCACATATGCTAAAAGGGAACGTGGGTAAGTTAGAAACGAGGACATAAGTCTGTTTCTTTATGGGGTATCTCAAGGTAATAAGTAATGGTCTATTTTATAATCCTAAGGATCAAAAGGTTATTGTTAGCACCAATACCTGATTCTTACAAGAGGATTATTTTATGGATCACAGGCTCAAAAGCAATATTATTCTGGAAGAACTGAGAGAAAATGCTAGTAGAATGGAAGAGGAATCACAAGTCACTAATATCCCATTGACTCATCGTAGTGGGAGAATTATCGAAACATGCGCAAATCATGAACAGGGTGCTAAAGCACAAGGTTCATATTCTGCACAGCGTGTTACCGTTAGTACACAGACACATGTAGCGCCTCATCGTAGTGGAAGGTGTAACACCCAGGTACAGACCCTAGTTGTAGCAACCCGATTTATAACGACCAGTGTAACGATTCAACCCAAACCCTAGCATACGCAACGGTAAGTTAACAAGATCTTAGGTCGCTAGAAGGATGGTAATCTTAACTCGACCAACAAATCCTAATTCGATCCGAAAATCCTAAAGAGATCAAATGCTCAGCGGCAAAACCCTAATACTCAGAGAAGACTCCTAAAATCCTAAATTAAGTAAATAACATGAAATATTAGATTAAAAATTAAAAATTTTCATAATTAGGGTAAAATAACTATTTTGCCCATAGTATAGCAAAAAGTCTTAAAAATTTAAAATTTGACACATGGACACCCTAAATCAAATGTTTAAATACAATTAAGTAATAAAAGATAAAATAACATTCAAAAATGACAAAAATGTCCTTAGTGGCTGGCCACATTGGAGTTTGTGCCCAAAAAGTGAATTTTTTGTCTTTTTAAGCTTAAAAATGAGAAAAAGATGTATAAACTAAACATTATTTTGATCCAATACTTTTTATACAACTAATATATATAACAATATAATAATATAGGTTAACAAAAGAAAATAAATAATTATTTAAAGTCTCTACACAATTAATAAGTCAAAAAATTAATTTTAGTCAAACTAGCTTAATTTAGCTTAAAAGCCTATACTTATTTAATTAATTTCTATCAAAATTATGATAAATCATGCGAAGACTAAATTAATTATAGAAATATTAATATAATAGGGTTTAGTAGATTTAGATACCAAAAAGAGACATAAAATTAATATTTTATGCATATTCTTCCACAAAATGGTATCAAAACTTAATTTAAAACCCAAATTAAATGCAAAAATCAGCTTTTTAGTCTCCCAAACAGGCCTGGCCAAATTTTACCCACCCCAAGTCTGAAAATATATTCCTCAAGCCACTCCCATCTCTCATGCAACCAATAAAATTGAAGAAAATTCAATTTAAAACTTCATTGCAATTATTATCTTCCATTATAAAATTTTTTCTATAAAAAGAAGGCATAACCCCCCATTCTCTTCATACACATTCGGATGAGAGAGAGACTGAGAGAGGGAGAGAAACCACAAACATATTCTAAGTGTTTTAAGAGAGAAGAAAGAGAGAAGAAGGAAGGAAGAAAGAAGAGGGAGCTAAGAGGAATTAAGATGGAAGCACTAAAGCCAAGTCCTATAGTCCTTCAATCTTGTAGCCTAAAAAAGAGGTAAGTAAATTCTCTAAAACCTTATGATATTCTCCCATAAGATAGCCTTCATTCCATCTCTATAATCAACCCTAAGAAAGATTAACAAAGAACAACTCAAAAAGGCGTCGTATGAGTAGTTTATGAGCTGTTTATGTATGAACAAGCTTTGCATGTACTTGCATGAGTATATTTTCGAGTTTTATGGCCTAAACATGTTCTAGAATTTTGTTTTATGTGAGTTTATAACATGCATGCATAGAAAACACAACAAAAATGGACATCGTATGAGCTAAGCAACTAAAACCCTAGGTAACCTAATTTTCTGGGCTTACCTACATTCTGCCACAAAGTTTAAAAAATCATAACTAAATGTAGGAAAATGGTGTTAAAGTGATTTTTGTGTCCAAATTTAGATTTTTGAGTTCTCTTTCATAAAAAATTAGTTTGAAGTGATTTCGTTGAGTAGAACTTCATCTATATTATTTTTTCCAAAGAGTATCAGATCTTGAACACTCCGAGTTGCAGACCTAAAAATCCTAAGTTAAAGAGAAAGAACCGAGCTTAGGTTAAAACATAAAACTTGTCGAGAATGTATTTATATTTTTTTCCACAAAGACTAAGCCAAAAATATGAAGTTTGATGGGTCAAAACACCTTTCAAAGTCACTGTTGAAGTTCAGTGACTGACAGACCTCCCTGTGACACATGTTTGTGAGACTCAAAACCCAACATTTTAGAAGCCAAATCCAAAAGTGGTAAACATGAAAAATGTAGCTAACATATTAAACTAAATATTGACCAAATATCAGCCTGAAATACCCTCGGATGATACTCCAAAGATTTTCAACATTTTCTATTAAAAACACATTCTGCAGACCCTTTTTAGGTTGACTGAACTCTTTTTATAAATTGGCCAAAATTTCAAACTTTTTTTCAAACAACTTTTCCTAGCACAAAACATGAAACTTGTTGGGGACACCTTAAACTAAAACATCGCCAAAAATAAGACCTATAACCTTTGAATTGATACCCAAAATAGTGGCCAACAGAAGCCTAATTACTGTGTTTTTCTCTGAAAAATGCTGAACGATTTTTAATTAAATAAAATAAATGACCCACGTGCCTTAGGATCTGACCTTAGTGATAAACATGAAAGTTGTAGTGAATATTTTTATCTAAATGGTGTTAAAATATCAAAAATTAAATCTATATCTAAGTACTTCAAATGCTGTCGCAATTTTAAATACAGCAATTAAATAATTACCTAAAATTGGCTAAGTGTACGAGTGGCATGTTATTTATGGAACTTGAGTATATGAACCTTATATGAAGTTGGTGAGTAATTAGTGTATGAAATTGATACTTTTGATGAAATGAACTCATGCCAATGGTTCGATTATATATCATATAGATTATGGTTATACTTCGCATGCTTGTATTTGATGCTTTAGCAAGTTGTACCATATGCCACATCATATATATGCCATGCTATGATTAATTGCACATGAGAAACATATTGTACATCATGATCATTTTTACATTTTATCTTGGGATATCGAAATCCTTTCGTATCTTTCAAATTGGGTTGGGTTATATTGAAATTATTCTTTTCTTGGCCTCCTAGTCTAGGGTGTTCCTGGTAGCCGTTTTTGTAACTATTTCGGGATATGTTTCCTCTGAGCACCCTGTTGGGCACCACGGGTTCGTCACTAGCACTCTAGTTTTGGTAATTTAGACCTTGGGTAGATACTAAGCGAGCATTCTAGTTTTTAATGTGGGTAACCCTATAAAGTTCCATCACGGCATTGACAATAAGTTCCTGAGGCGGCAATAATATAAAGTCCCATCACGGCATTGATAATAAGTTCCTGTGGCGGCAATAATGTAAAGTCCCATCATGATATTGACAATAAGTTCCTAAGACGGTAATAACAACAAGTCCCATCACGGCATTGATAATAAGTCTCTGAGGCTGCAATGACAATAAGTCCCAGTACGGCAATGACAATAAGTCCCTAAGGCGGCAATGACAACAAGTCCCATCACGGCGATGACAATAAGTCCTTGAGTCGGCAATAATAATAATAAGTCCATATAAGTAATAGAAATAAGTCCTAAAGTGGAACTTCTATTTTTATTTCTGGATACAAGTCGGGTTGGGCATCTGCATTGCATTCGTCTGCATCACGCATTCGCACAATTGTTCTTATATATGCTTACCCTGTTGAAAAAGTTAAATTGTCTATCTCTTTGGCCTTAAATTGTATTAGGTATTATACAATATGTATTATATGATATTTTATTATGAGTTTGTTAGACGGTTTAGGGAATTTACTTTTAGGTTTTGACTCATGGCATTCATGCCACGGGTGAGTGTGATGAGTTTTTTGAGAAAGTCGCCCTAGGAGAAGAAAATGGAATTGAAGAACAGAGTGAGTAGCAGGAGCCAGCGGACCCCGACAATACTAGCTGAAGAATTGAGTTTTTACCTTTTGTTCTTTTTGTTCGGTTTTCACGAGCGTATTGTAAATTTTTATTGAATCCATTGGAAAAACTGTAATCATTATGTACTTTTAATCAGTTTCAAACTCTTAATGATGTTCTATTTATGATATTTAAATATGAATAAATGGCTAGAATATTCCCCTTACCTATACTTATGTATGTCCCGATGTGCCCGGGGGACGGGGCACCATAGTTGGTATAAGAGCCTAGGTTTAGTGAATCTTCAGGCCTTAGGTTGTGGGAAACCATACGTTCTGTCGCATAGAAGCTCTATAGGGTGCGTTGTATTAATTATAGTTATCATTTATATATTATACAAACTAAAATTTGCTATGTCTAAGTCTTATAGCGAATCGTGCTAGGACGTCACCGGGATTAGAAGCTACAAGGAATCTACATGCGAAGGACGAGTAAAAGCATCGAGATCGAAGATCGGAGATTCATGCGACAAGTTATTTTATTTTAAGGGGGGTAGACGGGAGTACGCACTAGGAGAAGTTTCAGATATTACTTTGAGAGCCACAGTTAGAACCCTGCAACTCCATCCTTACAAGTTATTTTCTCGTTTATCCCAAGTCTTTCTATTAAATCTTGTACCTATGTAAAGTTCTTTGTGTATCATTCCTTTTTATATCCTCAGTCCTTAACAATATCGTTAAGTATCGTTCGTCAGTAACCCTTATGCACCCAAGTCTTGTTGATAATCCTATCAGAAATTTAATCCTACAAAATACCTTTATCCTCAAATTTTCACGCATCAATGATGACCGGTATTTGCATTTGATTCTCTTCTGATTTAAGTCAGCCTCCTTGAACTAACTCATCTTCTGTAGAACTCGATATCAATTCTTCGTTAATTACCCGTTCTGAACATTCAACATTGATAAAATCTTTGCCACCTTTCATCTTCTCTCGATTCTGAAATCGTAATCTGTTGCAGTGATCTTGTAAATTCTTTTGTACACTCTTGAAATCCTTACCAGGGGAGTAGACTTGGATACTTGAATTGAAGTACGTTAGGCCGACGTAACTTCAGTGCACTTATCTAGTTCAACTACCCATTGCTTAACATCTCTTTTATCATAATCTAATCGTACTGGGTTAGTTCCAAGGACATTTGTTTAGGTATTATTCATTATCCTCTTCTTGCTTCACCTACATTTGAACCCCAAATAACCATTCAATATGTGTCAACGGTCACTGCCTTAACCGTGACCATTTGACCTCATCCGACCTATCTTTTGAACCATTTGGGAATCTTCCATTGAATCTCGGTAAAGGATTTGTTTACCTTCCCTAAGCCATTCTAAACCCCAGCCACGTATCATGCAGTCGAAATCCTCGGCTAAACGTTTGACCACTCGCCGCCCAGGTAGCCTCTCCTAAGACCTACATCGATGACCACTCGCCGCCCAGGTAGCCTCTCCTAAGACCTACATCGATGAGAAATTTATTAGAGTTTAGCGGTTTCATGAGAAACTCGGGTCGTACACATCCTTAAAAGAACCACCTGGCACATCATCGAGTCGCAAAGCAGATCTCTACCTAGAGTTAAGGCACAAAATATCAGCCAGCGTTCACGCTTAACGTGTTTTGAAGATCAATAACCCCGACTACAAGAACTACTAAGTAAGGGCTCATACAACATCTCTAACGGAGACTACACGAAAGTTCCTATCGTCATCACCAATAAAGCTCGCATGGGACTTACAGGAGTGTGGCACGTGGAAGTATAATGGAAACGCTACGGAACTTGGAAGTAACGTGGGACTATGTGGTCTAAATCCAATAGTTTTATCCATACCTATTCTGATTGAGCCCCTATGTGTTATGTGCCTCGCTCTTTGTAGTCGCTATTTGTACTCAAACTCGAATGACAAGAAATACAAATGAATAAGTCTTAAATTAACTCCACGAGATCCTAAATCTAAAAAAATAATTAAGACCTTAAAAAGAAGACTTACCAGCCACAACACCTTCCCTCTTTATTCAGATGGCAGGTAGACGACCTAACCATCAACGGTCAACAAACGGACTCATAAAAGAAGCGTTAGGGTTAGGCCAAGTCTTGTGTGAGCTTGCCACCAGCATTAACCGTCCTCACATCCGAGATAGGGCATGGTTCTTATTAGAACTCAAAAAATAGTGAGCCCCTACGTTCAAGGGAGGAGCAGAACCGAGAGTAGCCGAAGAATGGCTGAGAGTTGTCAAGAAATTATTTAACTCCATGGGAGTGCAAACCGATGTCGATCATGTAGCTTTAGCAGGACACCTACTGGAAGGAGAAGTCGACTACTAGTGGTCTATGATAGACAACCCCCAAATGTGGCAATTTTGACTTGGAATCAGTTTGGAGAAATATTTTTGGAAAAGTACTTTCCAACTCCCTTCCGACAGGGACAAGTCAGAGAATTTTTAGAGTTAAAATAAGGATCTACGTCAGTAACCCAGTACGTCAACCGCTTCGAAGAGCTAGGTCGATTCGCCGCAACCCTTATATCGGACGAAGAATCAAGGGCACGGAAGATTAAGTGGGGCCTAGAACCCTCTATCCGAACTAGAGTCATCTGCTTATAGCTTTCGACTTACACTCAAGTAGTACAAGCAGCCCTATTGGCAAAAATAGACTTAGCTGACTCTAGAAGGATTTGGAACTAGAAGAAAGGAAACACCAGCTCTGGAGGACCAGTAAAAGGCAACTGAGTGTTTGTTCCAAGGAAGCCATATGAACAAGAGAATAGACAAGAGCAGCCAAGGGATTCCTCTACCAAATTTATAGTCTGCTTTAAATGTCACGAACCAGGACATAGGAGGTCTGAGTGCCCGCGCCTACGACATAGTCTGAATAACCACTCCCAACAGTGGAGGTAACCCCAAAACCAGCCACCAAAGTACCCGTAGCCAGTTCAGGTCGCCCGACTAGCAACTAACCAATGAAATAGGAGGGGAAGGCCACCGCTTAACAAAAACAAGAGGCCCCTGGGAGGACGCATCTTTGTTCTACAAGAGAGGAAGTAAATGGAACCCAAGTTATGCAAGGTATGTTCGTGTTACTCAATACCTTAGTGAAAGTGTTGTTTGATTCTGGAGCATCCCATTTTTTTCATATCTTTGGCATGTAGGCAATCTCTGTTTATAGAACCCAAAGTGTTAGATCAAACGCTAAGCGATAATACACCTTTAGAATATCACACGCAAGTAGACTTTATTTATAGAGCGTGCATGTTGAGAGTACCAACACCCTTATGACATTCGACCTGCGAATCAGGCATTTTAACAAATATGACGTGATTCTCAAAATAAACTAACTCTCTAGACATTACACTATCATAGATTGCCAATAAGAGAAGATATGGGCACAAGTAGAGAATGACACTATTGTACGGATTCAAGAAAAAATAACATGAAACCCTGACACCGAGTAACACGAAGGTGTGTAGATCAAGTAACTTCAATGTAAGATCAACTTACATGCTTGGCGATACAAATGCCCTGGTAACAACCGAGTTACCACAAGTTATGTGTGAATACAAGGACGTAATTTCAAGGAGAGCTCAATAGAGACCCAAGGCTAGGTACTCCGGAGGAAAAGCGATTCTGTTAATAGAAGCTCTAGGGCAGCACCATGGAAGTAAGAAAGTTAAGACGAGAAGGCACAATGCTAGTAAATCATCCCCAACCATTCACACGATGAAGTATGATACAAAATTTCGAGGATGAAATTTGTTTAAGGGGGTAATTTGTAACACCCCGGTACATACCCTAGTTGTAGCAACCTAATTTATAATGACCAGTGTAATGATCCGACCCAAATCCTAGCATTAGCGACGGTTATTTGACAAGATCTTAGGTCGCTAAAAGGATGGTAAAATAACATCAAAAATTGACAAAAATTCCCTTAGTAGCCGGCCATATTGGAGTTTGTGCCTAAAAAGTGACTTTTTTGCCTTTTTAATATTAAAAATGAGAAAAAAAATGTATAAATTAAGCACTATTTTGACCCAATACTTTTTATACAAGTAATATATATAATAATATAATAATATAGGTCAACAAAAATAAACAAATGATTATTTAAAGTCTCTACACAATAAATAAATAAAAAAGCCAATTCTAGTTAAACTAACTTAATTTAGCTTAAAAACCTATATTTATTTAATTAATTGCTATCAAAATTATGATAAATCATGGAAAGACTAAATTAATTATAAACACATTAATATAATAGATTTTAGTAGATTTAGAAATCAAAAAAATACATAAAATTAATATTTTATGCATATTCTTTCACAAAATGGTACCAAAATTTAATTTAAAACCCAAATTAAATGCAAAAATCAGCTTTTTAGTCTCCCAAACAGGTCTGGCCGAAATTTATCAGCCCCATGTCTGAAAATATATCTCTTAAGCCACTCTCACCTCCCATGCAAACAATAAAATTGAAGAAAATTCAATCTAAAACTTCATTGCAATTATTATCTTCTATTATAAATTTTTTTCTATAAAAACAAGGCATAACCCCCCATTCTCTTCATACACATTCGGTTGAGAGAGAGAGTGAGAGAGGGAGAGCAATCACAAAAATATTCTAAGAGAGAAGAAAGAGAGAAGAAGGAAGGAGCTAAGAGGAATTAAGATAGAAGCACTAAAGCAAAGTCCTATACCCCTTCAATCATGTAGCATTAAAAAGAGGTGAGTAAATTCTCTAAAACCTTCTGATATTCTCCCATAAGATAGCCTTCAATCCATCTCTATAATCAACCGTAAGAAAGATAAACAAAGAACAACTCAAAAGGCGTCATAGGAGTATTTTATGGGCTGTTTATGTATGAACAAGCTTTGCATGTACTTGCATGTGTATATTTTTGAGTTTTATGGCCTAAACATGTTTTGGAGTTTTGGTTTATGTGAGTTTATAACATGCATGCAAAGAAAACACAACAAAAATGGACACCGCATGAGCTAAGCAACTAAAACCCTAGGTATCCTAATTTTCTGGGCTTACCTACTTTCTGCCACGAAGTTTAAAACATCATAACTAAATGTAGAAAAATAATGTTAAAGTGATTTTTGTGTCCAGATTTAGATTTTTGAGTTCTCTTTCATAAAAAATTAGTTTGAAGTGATTTCGTTGAGTAGAACTCCAGATGTGTCATTGTTTCCAATGAGTGTCAGATCATGACCACTCTGAATTGCAGACCTAAAACCCCAAAGTTATAGAGAGAACCGAGCTTAAGTTAAAACATAAAACTTGTAAAGAACGTATTTATCTTTCTGTCCACCAAAAATGATATAAACATATTAAGTTTTGGTTGGTCAAACACCTTCCAAAGTCACTGTTGAGATTTAGTGACTGACAGACCTCTCTGTCACACATTTTTGGGAGACCCAAAACCCAACATTTTATAAGCCAAATCCAAAAGTAGTAAACATGAAAAATGTAGCTAACATATTAATCTAAATACTGATTAAAAATCAGCCCAAAATACCCTCCGATGGTACCCCAAAGGTTTTGAGCATTCTCTGTTAAAAACACATTCTACAGACCCTTTTTAGGCTAATTGCACGCTTTTTATAAATTGGCCAAAATCTCAAATTTTTTTCCATACAACTTGCCTTAGCTCAAAACATGAAACTTGTAGGGGACATCTTAAATTAAAACCTCACCCAAAAATAGACCTATAGCCCTTGAATTGATGTCCTGAAACCGTGGTCAACAGAGGCCTAATTACTGTGTTTTTCTATGAAAAAATGCTGAACAGTTTTTAGTTAAATAAAATAAATGACCCCCGTGCCTTAGGATCTAACCTTAGTGATAAACATGAAATTTGTAAGAAATATTTTATCTAAATGGTGTTAAAATATCAGAAATTAAATCTACGCCTAAGTACTTCAGAATGCTGTTGCAATTTTAAATCAAGCAATTAAACAATTACCTAAAATTGGCTAAGTGTACGAGTGGCATGTTATTTATGGAACTTGAGTATGTAAACGTTATATGAAGTTGGTGAGTAATTAGTGTATGAAATTGATACTTTTGATGAAATAAACTCAAGCCAATGGTTCGATTATATGTCACATAGATTATGTTTATACTTCGCATGCTTGTACTTGATGCTTTAGCAAGTTGTTCCATATGCCATATCATATATATTCCATGTTATGATTAATTGCACATGAGAAACATATTGCACATCATGAGCATTTCTACATTTTATCTTGGGTTATCGAAGTCCTTTCGTATCTTTCAAATTGGGTTGGGTTATATTAAAATTATTCTTTTCTCGGCTCCTAGTCTAGGGCATCCCTGGTAGCCATTTTTGTAACTATTTTGGGATATATTCCCTCTAAGCACGCTGGATGTGTCCCCGCTGTTTCAAAAAAAAAGATTTGTTATTTATGAATACTGTTGGGAACCATGGGTTCGTCACTAGTACACTCTAGTTTCGGTAATTTAGACCTTGGGTTAATACTAAGCAAGTATCCTAGTTTTTAATGTTGGTAACCCTATAAAGTTCCATCACGGCATTGACAATAAGTCCTTGAAGCGGCAATAATATAAAGTCTCATCACGGCATTGACAATAAGTCCCTAAGGTGGCAATGACAACAAGTCCCATGACGACATTGACAATAAGTCTCTGAGGCGGCAATGACAACAAGTCCCATTACGGCGGTGACAATAAGTTCCTAAGGCAGCAATGACAACAAGTCCCATCACGACGATGACAATAAGTCCCTGAGGCGGCAATAATGATAATAAGTCCATATAAGTAATAGAAATAAGTCCTAAATTGAAACTCCTATTTTTATTTTTGGATACAAGTCGGGTTGGGCATCTGTATTGCATCGTCTGCATCATGCACTCGCACAATTGTTCTTATATATGCTTACCTTGTTGAAAAAGTTAAATTTTCTGTCTCTTTGGCCTTAAATTGTATTGGGCATTATGCGATATGTATTGTAGGATATTTTGTTGTGAGTTTGTTAGACGGTTTAGAGAGTTTACTTTTGGGCTTTGGGTCATGGCATTCGTGCCACAGGTGAGTGTGATGAGTTCTTTGAGAAAGTCGCCCCCGAAGAAGAAGATGGAATTGAAGAACAGAGTGAGTGGCAGGAGCCAGTGGACCACGACAATGCTAGCTGAAAATTTGAGTTTTTACCTTTTGTTCTTTTTGTTTAGTTTCCACGAGCGTATTGTAAATTTTTGTTGAATCCGTTGGAGAAACTGTAATCATTATGTACTTTTAATTAGTTTCAAACTCTTAATAATGTACTATTTATGATATTTAAATATGAATGAATTGCAAGAATATTCTCCTTACCTATACTTATGTATGTCCCGACATGCTCGGAGGACGAGGCACCACATTATTCCTCTGAACTTGTTGCTCACGGCATTTAAATTCCATGTAAAGAAGAATTATATGAGGAAGCCATCTTGACCGAGGAGGAGGAGCCTTGAACTTTACCCGATGCAGAAGAAACCGTGGAGGAATTCCTGAATTAGTTAGAATATGTAATATTTCAATTTCAAGACCTGAAACTACTTTTTGTAATATTGGGAATTCTTTCTGATATATTAAAGTCTCCCTCCTTTTGACTTATTATTAATCGCGTTACTTATGTTTAGCAAAAAATATATATATATGTTATTTTTCACAAGTAATTAAGGAAAATATCTTTTAATGTTGTCTTTGAGAATCGGGGCGTCACAACCACTTTCTTTCTCTGGCATCCCCATTTGTAGTCTACAATCTTCCTATTTTTGGGCAATTTTACCCACTCAAAAGCTATATTTTTCTGTAATGAGTCCATCTCCTATAACATAGCTACCAACTATTTTTGTCTGTTTGGACTGCTTGAAACTTCCCTGTGAGATAATGGATTTCCACTACCGACTACTAAGGCAAAACTGACAATATCTTTAAAACCATACCTCATTGGTATTTTGTTGTGGTCATTCTCTTAGCCACTTTATTTTGCTTTGGGGTTTCATTGACTATGACATGATAAGTGATCTTTTCAGACTCATAAAATATCATGAATTCCTTATCTCTATACTCCATGCCATTTTCCATTTTGAGGTACTTTATTTTCTTCTTTGACTAATTCTCAACCTATGTTTTCTACTTTTTAAAAGTACTAAATTCGTCATACTTATACTTCCAAAACTAAAACCATTCTTTCTTGGAGAAATCATCAATGAAGCTAACAAAGTAGTGAGCACCACTATGAGATGATATCGTTACTAGCCCTAGATATCTGAATGAACATAGTCAATAACTTCAATTTTCTTGTTTGAGTTCCTGTCTTAAAGTTGATTCTGTGTTACTTCCTATAAACACGATACTTGCGAAAATTTATTTTGTACATCTTCGCACCCTTTAGTAGTCCCTTATTATGAAGCTTCAATATACTACGCTCATCAATGTGAATGAGCCGCGTATGCGAAAGTTTTGTAACATCCGTGCAAGACTATGTTGGTGTAGTGAATGCAACTCTACCTACTACCGTATTCCTTAACAATCTTTAGAGGTGGCCAACTTTCTGACTTTTCATGATCACCATAGTCATTTCGCTAATCTCTATTGTTCTACCTTTTATTGTGTACCCAGCCCACAAAAAGTCCAAAGCATCCAAAGATATCAAGCTTTTCTTTATGTTTGGAATTTGTCTGACATTTTCCAAAATCCTCATAACCCTATCAACCATCTTGATTTTGATTGTACTAATCTCAATGGCATTATACGCTACATCACTACCAATTAGAACCACACGACCATCATAGAGTTTATACGTATCAAACTACTCTTTAGTTGGATATATATGATAAGTGAAACCAAAATCTAGTACTTATGATTTAGACAAAAAATTATGACTAGGGGATACTGAAAGCTAGACTTCGTCTACCTTATTTATTTGGATTTTCATCTACAAGACTAACAAACTCTTATGGCTGCTTTCCTTTCTTTCCTCCATATACTTCTTTAATTCTTGGCACTGTTTCTTGTAATGACCATTTTGTGGCAATAGAAGTACACCACATCCTTCTTTATACGTGACTTGGATCGAGGCCTTTATTTGTCAACCTTTCCCTTTGATTTACTCTTTCTTCGGCCCGACTCAAAACTTACTCACAACCAACCCTTCTACATATATTTATTATCCTTTTTCATGTGATCATAGAGTGCCAATCACCTCTTCTACTTTCAATGTCTCCTTTTCGTACATCAACATTATCACAAAATGATCATATCGTCCTCCTCCTCTTCTACTCTTGGTGGTGCTTGTAAGGCCTGGGGCATGCCCCTTGTACTTTTGTATCTTTTCTTTTATGTTACATTTAATTAGCAAAAAAAAAATGATCATATACTTTCGAAGTTAACAGGAGTATTACTTTATCCTCCTCGTCAATTCTAACATAAAAAATGGTTAAATGTGTAATTAATATAATAAAATCATTAAGATGTTCCACAAACTTGTAATTTCTTTATTCTGTAGTCTATATAACTTATTTTTCAAATTCTTCTTCATGTAGGGATTCTCGAGCTTCATTTCAGATTTCTTATGTTCTTCTCTATGTTGATCACATTGTAAATAACCTTATTTCCAATATTCAATGGAACCGCACTTGTAGCCATATCATTAAGTTACGCCCTAGCATTAAGTTACTTCTAATCATCGTCAATTATCTTCTTCGGCTTCTTTGCCTTGCCAAGTAACATCTCGAGACCTATTGTTGAATTATTAAATCCTTTATACGTTGTTACCAATGGGAAAAGTCGTTCTTTGTCACGCCTTAAACTCCGGGTCACGTGAACGCCCACAACCAACCATATCTAACACCCAACCCGATGTTTACTCTTAGATAAAAATGTACATGCATTGAATATAATCGCCAACAGGCTTACAATACATGGTTCCAACACCGAAAACATGTAAACATGCATGGTCCAAAAAAAAACAAAAAGGAAGACTACAGATCTTCCGCCCCCAACCGGCTCCTCCAGATCAACCTGCGTGATTGTCACATGAAAAACATTTCAATTCCCACACCGTGAGCCAAACCTCAGCAGAAACTAGACAAATATGAAATAAAAACTAAACATGTTAGGAAATATAATACGTATGTTTCAACTCGCCTGAGCCTAAAAACAAGTTTGAAAACAGTTTGAAAACGGTTTTATATATAAACATATATGCTACAATGCTTCACATGCAAAGATCGACTCCTACGAGCCTCGACTCTCACAAGCCCACATGCAACACAAATATAAATACATCGACTCGCACAAGCCTCAAAAGAAAACAGGTATATATATGCAGCGCATGTATACATATGTAAATTGACTCTCACAAGCCTCAACAACAGTTTAAATACATGATAATTCATACGCAATATGTGTCACACCCATACAACGCAACACATGTAACTCTTACCACGTAACACATGCTACCTACGCAATGCAACACATGCAACTTCTCGAGTTTTCACCGAAGGACCAATGTACGCCCCACTAATGGACTGTTAGCCAGATTTAACATATATCGGATCATTAACCAGAGTTAACGTACGCAGCACATGCAACACATGCATCTTCACGGGTTCTCACCGTAGAATCAATATATGCCCCTCATTATACATCTTTAAAATAAGAGTTTTAATGCTCGAAATCACGTGTAAACACTATGTTTCACATAACGACGCCACACGCCACATAACCCGATATGACCAATAACTTACAGAATAAGACCTACCCGAAGGCCAACTCTAAACCTCCCACAAAATGGTTTTCATAAACATTCTCGCAAAACACTGGCTTTTCCCAAGAGCCCTATCTTTTAGAAAAAGAACATTAGACCCAACACATCTCATACCCAACGATGTACAAACACCACGCACACAACCGCGCACCAACACCCCGCAACTAACCATGCACGTCAACCCTGAGGATGACAACAAGACCTAAATAAACTCCCGAGGCCACAACACGACCCCTAAGGCCACAACACGACCTCCTAAAACAACCTAACAAACCCAACAGCACTTCAGTCGACTGAACCCCATAATTTAGTCGACTAAAAAGCTATTGGAAACCAAAAACCCAACACAGAACCAACCCAGTTGACTGAACCCCCAAACCCAGTTGACTGGATCAACATACTGTCGACCCAGTCGACTAAGCCACCCAGTCCAGTCGATTGGACCACGATAGAAACCTAACCCAAGCTACGGATCCAGCCATCTCAACCCCAAATCGAAGCATCCAAACTCCCTTTCAACACCATCAGACATACCTAAGCCTAAAACTACGAAGAAACACTGAAAGAAACACCTCAAAACCCTTTTCCTTCAATCGAAAAAAACACAAAATAATTTTGAACCAAAGCCTAACTTTTTGAAACGTAAATCGATTTTCATGCATTTTTAGATGGTAAAAATACACACGATTACACGTAGCACTCTTATAAAACATGAGAGTTTCGGATCCTATCTAACTGAGTCAAAAACCCAAGGCCTCGAACCACGTACAAAAACAAATTTTATCAAAATAAAATTCCGTCTGGATGAATGCGTAGCCCACCACGAGATTACTAAGGATCCGCTATTTGATCGTCAAAAACTAAGTCCCGGGCCCTCGAGAAGTTAGAGAGAAGGCAGAGTTTTGTTTGTTTTCAAATCTACAGAGATGAAATATCTTTTAAAAATATCTAAAGATAGATACTTATAAGCTCGCGAAAATATCTTTTTTTTTAAATTCGCACCACAACGCCCAACGGTCCCGGGATCCAACCCCACATGCATATCTAGACCCGATCATGCACAAAACGCATATAAACATGCTATAAAGAAAACGATAAACAATGCGTCGAAAAATGCCAAAAAAATGGGTCATGATCTCATAACTCTACCTCCTTAAAGGAATTTTATCCCTAAAATTCGCCACAAGTTCAAAAGAAAACAACTCTGTCGATCACAATCAACACAAGCACGAGAGGTGGTCAGCCAAACCATTCCTAGGATACAGTCAAATATGGTCATGCATTCTAAACAACGGCTAGCTACCTCAAAGACACACGATCTATAACTCGTCCCAACCTCACATCCCCAAAAACACAACACATCACCCACAGAGTCCATCACCAACTCCCCATAGATGAAATGAAGAAACACAATGGTCCCGTGTCGGTAAGAATACTGGCTTAAGGTCTGCACACTCAGAAAGTACCTTCGCTCACTGGAGGAATAGCTGCATCATGAGGCCCAACCGGTGCCTTGGAAGAACTGGGAGTTGTGAGGGCATACACTCGGCCCTGCGTCATCCTGGTCTGTTTCCTATAGCTCGGCACTATCGACTGTCGTACCGACTGAGCTGAAGTACCCCCATTTGTAACTCGGGAAGTCTGAACTGTGGGATGCTGTTGTCGATCCTGCACAAACGAACCCACTGGTGTGCCTACTGTGCTTGGCGCACTCTCTCTCTAAAGACTGTTCCTGCGAATATGTCCCGACTGGCCACACCCAAAACAAACTGGTAGCCCTCTCCCCTGAAACTGGACCAGTACTAGACCCTGGGACTCCCTCAATTGTGGATCCTAAAACTGCCTCAGCTGCGGGCAATCTTGCACATGATTTCCCGACTGTCCACACCAATAACATCTAACCTCCCTCTGCTCTAGCCTCCTAGACGAAGCCACCGATGGTGTTAGTGTAGAAAACTGTTATGGTAATCCAGATGGATAAAATTAGGGCCAGCGGACTTCTGCCTCTTGCTGGAACACCCACCTGACTGTACCTCGGTCCCACCCTATGGTGTCCTGACCTCCTTGGAACCCTGAGTCTCACTCAGGGTGTTCTCAATCATCGCTGTCAACTCCACCAGCTCCATAAAAACACGCAGCCTCATCGCTGCCACACGCTTCTTGATCATAGGCCTCTAACCCCGTTCAAACCTCTTCGACCGCAGCTCATCTGTGCCCACCAACTCCAGTGCAAACTAGGACAGACTTGTAAATCTGGCCTCGTATTACACAATACTCATCGCCCCTGGGTGAGAGCATAGAACTCCTCTCTGTACAAATTCGTCAAAAAAGCAAGAAAGTACTTCTCCAAAAAAACCCCTGTGAAAGTCGCCCATGTGCCCTCCATAGTATTCTGGGCATATTTTCACCACTCGTAAGTATCACCTCTCAGCTAAAAAGTGGCAAAAGAAACCCGCAAATCGTTCTCCACTATTTGTAGTGTATTAAGGATCCGAGTCATCAGCTCCAACCACTCTATAGCAATTGTAGGATCAGGATCCCAAGCAAAGGAATCCACAAGTATTTGAATCAATTAATTCCCATAAATCAATCAATTGAATATCATAGGACACCAATTGAAAATTGAAACCCAACAACCAACACTAAAGCCCAACATGACCAACTTGGACCCACGCGTGCCTAACACAAGCCCACGACGCCCACACACACCCAACACAAGCCCACGACACCTACACACACCCAACACAAGCCCACGACACCATAAGAATCAAGAAACTTGGTAAAAAGGGGCAACAAGGATGAAAAACAACCTTTTCCCAAACAACCGGCCAAAAACGGATGAAAAACGATTTGGAAATCTTGACACACCTTCACTCTTTTGATCATAACTTTTTCTACAAAAATAATTTTGAAGTGAGAGAGGTGTCATTGGAAAGAAGACTTCTGGGGCTTCAATTTGAGCATAAGAACAACCCCATTCCAAGTCCGGATGATGGAGATACATCGATTTGAAAAATATAATTTTTTCTACAATCACCCAGACCAATCGATCGGTTAAAAGACCGATCGATCCGTCTCACACCAGTCTCGGTTTTTCAGAAAACAGAACAGGTATTTCAGCCCCAAAACATGTATAAACCCTAAAACAACGTCTTCAAACACCAAATCTACTACCCATGAGCATACCCGAGCCCAATACTACCATAAGGCTTCAAAAGAAACCATTACAACTCAATTCCATCCACCGAAAATGATGAAAAATAGATTTTTAAACACAAAAATCTATTTTTATGCAAAGTCAGATCTACAATAATCCGACCGGTAAAAATACACCCAATTACACGTAGCACCCTTATAAAAAATACAAGTCTAGAATCTTGTGTCGGTGAGTTTAAAACTCGACGTTTCAAACCACGTGCAAAATCGAGCTTCACCGAAATAAAATTCTGATCGGATGGTTGCGTAGCCCACCGTTCCAATAACAAGAATCGACAGTTGGATCGTCTAAAATCGAGCCCCGGGCCCCCAGGAACTTAGAGAGAAGGCAGAGAGAAATGAGAAGCTTGTTGGAGAAGTTTTGAAAAATATCATTTGAAATTATCTAACTCCAGATATTTATAAGTCTCTAAAATATCTTTTTTTTTTGAAAATTTTTGAAATTCGCACCACAACAGCCCACGGTTCCGGGGAACCTACCTCGCATGCATATCTAAGCCTGATCATGCATTGAAAGCAATAAAAACATGCTCAAACGAAAACACGAAACACGCATCTGAAAACGCCGAAAAAAAAAACGGGTCAGGGTCTCACAACTCTACCCCTTAAAGGAATTTTATCCCCAAAATTCAACTCAAGGTGAAAGAAACAACCCGTCGATCGCAACCGATACTGGCACCCGAGATGGTCAGCCAAATCATTCCTAGGATATAATCAAACAAGGTCAGGCATCCTAGACAATGGCCAACTATCTCAAGACATAGGATCTATAACACACCCCAATCTCACATCATCGCCTGCCACTGCCTCAACACTGCAAACCATCCGCAGAAAACCATCACCAACACCCAACAGAAGCAATGAAGAATTGGCCCAAAGCCTGCAACCTAGAAAATACCTCTGTGCAATGGTGAAAGATTTGCATCTGTATCATCTCGCACGGCCGATGCCCTTGAAGAACCAGGAGCTACAAGTGAACACACTTGGGGTAATACCGCTCTATCCTGTCTACTACCCGACACGATCGGCTGTCATACCGATTGGACTGAAGCATCCCCACCTGTCTCGCTCGGGAAGTCTGAACTGCTGGATGCTGTTGTTATTAGAACGCGGAAGAAAAATTTAGAACCGGTGCCGTGACCGTAAAAATCGGCGCATGCGTTTTTTATGAAAAATCATAATCATGAACAAATATATTAAGATTAAATATACCTTCAAGAAACTTGTACAAGTTTCTTTGATGTAGAACAACGATCCGAGACGACCCA
>JAULJZ010102535.1:0-11848 GCA_032270985.1 Heliamphora pulchella | reverse complement strand
TGAGGGTTTTTTTTAAAAAAAAGTTATTTTCGTGGCCTATAAATATTTAGCCTTAGATATTTTGGAAGCGATATTTTCTTTTGGGAAGCTTGGTGGCTAAGTTTCCTTTTCCAAACAAAAACCTCTGCCTTCTCTCTAGAATTTCTTGGGGCCCAGGCTTTGTTTTTGGCGATCGAGTAATGGATCCTTGCTATCGGCATCGAGGGCTACGCATTCATCTGGACGAAATTTTGTTTCGACGAAGTTCATTTTTCACGGAGTTCGAGGCATCGAGTTTTTAACTTAACGAGTTAGGATTCTAGACTATTTTGTCTTTAAAGGGTACTACGTGCAATTATACGTGTTTTATCGTTTAAAATGCATAAAAAGTTGGTTTATTTACGAAAAGTTGGTTTATTTTTGAAAAGTTCGATTTTGGGTTCAAAATCACTTTTGGATTGATTTCGGTTGGAGGAAAAAGGGGTTTGAGGTTTTTCTTTCGGTGTATCTTTGTTGTTTCGAGCTTATATATGTCCGTGGGTTGTTAAAGGGGTGCTTGGATGGTTTAATTTGAGGCTGATAAGTTTTTTCGTAGCTTGGGTAGATTTTTTTACCATCGCCTGTAGCCTGCTCTGAAATTTGAAAATTTTGCTTTTGTGTCGACACATTTTCTGTTTGTGTCGACCACTCTGATGTTTGTGTCGACACCTTTCCGTTTGTGTCGACCCTTTTCATGTTGTTTGTGTTTAACGCTTCACTGGTTAATTACAGTGAATTCTCGGTTGTTTTGTGTCGACACTAATTTCTGTTTGTGTCGACACCTTTTGTTGTTGGTGTCGACACATTTTCTGTTTGTTTCGACACATTTTCCCTTCTATTGGAGTTGTGCTTTCTGTTGCTGTTTGTGTCGACACCTTTGCTGTTTGTGTCGACACCTCCGCTATTTGTGTTGACACCTTTTCTGTTTGTGTCAACACTTTCGCTGGTTGTGGAACCCTTTTCTTTTGGTCATATCTTTCTCTTTCGGACTCGGAATTGGGTCATTTTTATGTTCAAATTGAAGATCCAGAAGTCTTCTTTTCAATGGTACCTCTCTCACAATAAAATTCTTTTTGTAGAAAATGTTATAATCAAAAGCGTGAGGATATGTCAAACTCTCTTAACCATTTTTCACCCGTTTTGGCCGAATGTTTGGGAAAAGCTTATTTTTCATCCTTAATGGAACTTTTTATCAAATTTCTTGTTCCTTGAGAGTTTGTTGGTGGATGATGTGGCGGTTGGCCTTTGGGTATTTTATACATGTTTAATGTATAACTATTTGAAGTGCTTATATATCATGTTTTTTGTTTAAACCTTGTTTTGGATAAAAAGCATGTTTTACGCTTTCTTGGTTTATTACATGATATAACTTGTGGGTGTATGGTTTTCAAAGAGTGTTATTGAAAACGGTGGAAAATGGAGATTTTTGATACAATCTCAACCTTTTTATGTTTTGGAGGTTTGGAGCTAACCCTTGGGGTTGAGTCTCAGGTTTTAAAACATTTTATCGAAAACGGGGAAAACATTTGAAAAATATTTTGTTGATCTCCATGTTAATGGATGGATGTATAATGTATATTTACGAAAAGGTTTTGTAGTTGATGCTACAGTTCGATTTTTAGAAGATTATCTAGATGTACCGGGATGACGGGTATTTGGCACCAGTTGCCCTCGATGAAAGTTCAAAAACGTACGCAGTGTATCTACCTTTGTATCCTTCGGGGTATTTCCCGTAAAGAATGTTGGTTTGGGTGCTCTTATCTCTCAGGTTGTCGGGCCTGTAAAGTTAGCATTTAGGTCGTGGTACCTACGTTCCCTCAGGATCGTAGGTACCTACGCTGCGCACGTTTCTGGACTTTCACCAAGGAGCAATGGAAGCCCACTCACAAACCCATTGTCCCGGTACATCTATGGATAACATTTCAAAAATCAGTTCACAAACATGTATACAATGCATGTATATGTATGAGATCCCATCCATAAACCATGGAGATCAAACACTAATTTCCAAAACGTTTGAAGAGTGAGACTCACCCCCGAAGGTTAGCTCCAATCTTCCAAAACATGCTTTCCAACATTTTCTCAAATCCCGTTTTCAAACCAACCTTTTGAAAACCATGGATAAACTTTTTAGAAAACGTAAAACCTCCTTAGTTCATCGAATAAACATCCCATGATGAAAAACAAAGCCAAAACATCAATGTTTTCAACACTGCCCAAGACCGCCCGACACACCGCTCGAGCGGTCTCAAACCAGTACGGTTTTTCGAGACAGCAGCAACAGTTTTCTTGAAAAACTTGTTTTAAAGCCCAAAATCAAACCTCAAAACACATGTTTTTGATAAAATATGGGCATACACAAACCCAAACCACCATCTAGCATTGATATGAACAATCAGAACCCAAAAAGGATCCTCGAAATCCAATTTCGTCCACCCACAACTACGAAAAATGGTTTTTACAGCAAAATCTGACTTTTCATACACAAACCTCATTTTCATGCGTTTTGAAATGGTGAAACGTCACAAGATTACATATAGCACCCTTATACAGTAGTAGAATCTGAAATCCTACTTCGTTGGGTCAAAAACTCGACGCCTCGATCCACGTGCAAAATCGAGCTTCGTCGGAATCATGTTTTAACAGGATGGATGCATAGCCCATAGTGCCAATACTAAGGATCAGCAATTGGTCCGTCAAAAACGAAGCCCCGGGTCCCCGAGAAGTTAGAGAGAAGGTAGAGAGAATTTGGAGGAAACTTAGCTGTTAAGAAATGAAAATATCTTTTTAGAAAATATCTAAGCTCCGATATTTATAGGTCTCTAAAATATCTTTTTTTTAAATTTTAAAATTCGCACGGCAACTCTCTACAACTCCGAAAAATAACCCCGCATACTCAGAATAACTTAAACATGCATCAAAACGAATAATTTAAACACCAAACATATATTTATGGAAAAAGACGTCATATACATATAAAGTCTCATAAAGAGACGGGTTCGGGTTTCACAACTCTCCCCCCTTAAGGAATTTCATCCCCGAAATTCACAACAATGTCACAAAAGAAAAAGCTCCGGGTATATAACACGCATCCGTGACTCCAGCTCCCATGTCACTTCCTCAACCTCGCGGTGAAGCTATAGGATCTTGACATATGCTATCGTTCAGCCCCGCAACACCTGCTCCTTTGTATCAAGAATCCTCACTGGACGCTTCTCATAAGTGGCATCCTCATCAATCCGCAGCTCAGCCCAATCTAACACATGTGAAGGATTAGGCTCGTATCTTCGAAGCATAGAAATGTGGAACACATTATGCATAGTTTCCAACTGAGGTGGCAAAGCCAACCGATATGCAACCTCTCCAACTCTGTCAATAATCTCAAAAGGTCCAATGAAGCGAGGCGATAGCTTCCCGCTACGACTAAATCTCAACAAACCTCTACGTGGTGAGACCTTCAGAAACACATGATCCCCCACTGCAAACTCCAAAGGTCGCCTCCTTTAATCTGCATAACTCTTCTGACGGCTCTGCGCTGTCAGTAGGAGCTGGCGAATCACTACAACCTTCTCTGTCGTCTCCCGTACCATATCTGGTCCCAAAACTGTGGTCTCTCCCACATCTGTCCAACACACAGGTGATCTACATGGTCTACCATACAAAGCCTCATACGGTGCCAACCCAATACTGGACTGATAGCTGTTGTTGTATGCAAACTCTACCAATGGTAGGTGATCCTCCCACGAATCTCTAAAGTCTAGGACACAAGCCCTCAACATATCCTCCAGGATCTGTATAGTTCTCTCTGACTGGCCATCCTCCTGGGGGTGAAAAGCAGTACTGAACATCAAGTTCGTTCCCAAGGCCTCCTGCAAGCTCTGCCAAAAACGCGATGTGAAGCGCGGGTCTCTGTCTAAAACAATAGACACTGGCACTCCATGCAACCGGACTATCTCTCGGACATACAATTGACTCAGTCTTTCCACTGAATCCTTCACTCGGATGGGAAGAAAGTGTGCAGATTTCGTCAACCTATCAACCATAACCTATACGGCGTCGCGTCCCCTAGGTGATCGAGGAAGTCCTGACACAAAGTCCATCGTGACATGGTCTCACTTCCACTCTGATATAGGCAAGGACTGTAGCAACCCTGCCGGCCTCTGATGCTTCGCCTTTACCTATTGACAGGTGAGGCATCGGGAAACAAACTGAATCACGTCTCTCTTCATCCCCATCCAGAAGAACTGACGACGAAGGTCATAGTACATCTTCGTGCCTCCAGGATGCACGGCAAGATGAGAATGATGACACTCACGTAATAACTCAGCTCGACATGTCTCTGGCACAAACAACCTTCCGGCCAACCTCAGACTCTGATCTGGACCCACAATCCATCCTGCTGTATCCTCGCCACTAGCAACGCGGTCTCATATCATCTGAGCCTCCTGATCCGTCTGCTCGACCTCTAGCATACGTGCAATCAACGCTGGTCGAGTAACTACAGAGAATAAGGTGGCCCCCGTCACTGTCTCCCTGAGGCACAGATCAAACTCCCCAATCTCTCTAAGCATATGCCACTCACGTATAGCCACAGAAGCTAACGACCCGTGAGATCTCCGACTGAGTGCATCTGCCACCACATTGGCCTTCCTTGGATGATACTGCAAATCAAAATCATAATCCTCTAGCAACTCCATCCATCGTCGCTGGCGCAACTTCAGGTCCTTCTGCGAAAACAAGTATTTTAAGCTCTTTTGATCGTAGAAAATCTCGAAGTGCTCACCATACAGATAGTGACGCCATGTCTTTAAAGCGAAGACCACAGCTGCCAACTTCAAGTCATGCATGGGATAGTTCCTCTCATGCGTCTTCAGCTATTGAGAACCATAGGCTACAACCTTTCCCCCTTGCATTAGAACACACCCAAGGCCATCATGTGAAGCATCACAGTACACAGTATAACCCAAGCCTCGCTCTGGAATGATCAAGACTGGCACGCTAGTCAACCTCGTCTTCAGCTCCTGGAAAGCTGTCTCATAGAACTCACTCCAAGAAAACACAACTCCCTTCCGAGTCAGACGCGTCATCGGTGCAGCAAGTCTAGCAAAGTCCTTCACGAACCGTCTGTAATAGCCTGCCAAACCCAAAAAACTGCGTATCTCAAAGACACTCTTCTGTCGCTCCCAACAGATCATAGCATCAATCTTCGACGAATCCACAGCTACTCTGGTTGTAAACACTACATGTTCCAAAAATCTCACTTCGGACATCCAGAACTCTCACTTCTCGTACTTAGCATACAAGCGATGCTCTCTCAAGGTCGGCAAAATAATACGCAAGTGATCCTCGTGTGCCTCTCTAGTGGGTGAATATATCAGAATATCATCCACAAACACCACTACAAAACTGTCCAGATAAGGATGGAAGATCTGGTTCATCAAACTCATGAACATAGCAGGCGTGTTCGTCAGACTGAATGACACAACCAGAAACTCGTAGTGACCATAGAGAGTCCAAAAAGTAGTCTTCGCTATGTACTCGTCCCTAATCCTCAACTGGTGGTATCCGAATCTCAAGTCTATCTTTTAGAAGCAGCGCGAACCCCTAAGCTGATCAAACAAGTCGTCTATCCTCGGCATTGGATACCTGTTCTTCACTGTCACCTGATTCAGTTTCCTGTAGTCGATACACAAACACAACGATCCATCCTTCTTCTTCGCAAAAAGAGCAAGAGCTCCCCACGGAGAAGTACTCAGGCGTATAAACCCTCTGTCAAGCAACTCCTGAAGCTGAACCTTAAGTTCACGCAACTCAGCGGGTGCAAAATGATAAGACGGTATAGAAATGGGAGCAGCTCCGGGAACTAGATCAATAAAGAACTCTACCTCACGGCTCGGCGGTAACTCATACAAATCATCAGGAAATACATCCGGATAATCGCACACCACCGGTGGTAACTCCCCTTGAACTCTGACCTCTTCATCTAACATAAGAGCTGAGAAAAGAAAACTCAGGTTGCCCTGGTTTTGCACAGTATTGGGTAAGGACCTCAGACCCTCATCCCGGTCTCCCACAAAATAGAAACGATCTCCCGTCGGTGTACAAATCGTCACCCTCCGTCGATCGTAATCGATAAAGGCACGATATGTGGTCAGCCAGTCCATCCCTAGAATGACATCAAATGCAGTCATGTCTAGAATAACAAAGTCGAACTCTAAGCAACGACCGGCGATCTTCAACACGCAGGATCTACAGACAAGGCTCAACTTCACACTTCCGCTGACTGGGGTCTCTACACACAAGGTACTACCCAACCAGTCCATCTCTAAACCTAAAGCAGATGCAAAAGCAGCAGATATGAACGAATGTGATGCTCCAGTATCGATAAGAACACTGGCTCATGATCTGAAGACTAGAAGAGTACCTCTAATAACGGAGGTGGTAGCAGCAGCATCGGGTACGATCGGTGCTCTGGAAGAACTAGGCTCTATAAGAACGTAAGCCCTGGCCGGTCCACTGCGGTCCTACGCTGTAGACTATCTGCCTAACTGCACTGAAGCTCCTCCCTCTGCAAATCTGGACGTCTGAGCTCTAGGCTGTGAATGCATCTGTCTCCCCTGGCCTAATGGAACAACTGGTGCTCCTGTTGTGCTCTGAATGCTCCCTCCTTGAGGACAGTTCCTCCGGATGTGTCCAGGCTGCTCACACTCAAAACATACCAGTAATCCCCTCTCTGGCGTCCGCGACTGCGACTGTGCCTGAACGGGCGCTACACTCCGGCACTCCGCTGCACGATGTCCTGGCCACTGGTATCTATGACAAAGCGCCCTCTGATCCGTCCTTCCCATTGAAGCTACGGGAGTCCTGGATGTAGAAGACTGTGGCGGGTATGATCCCACCGGATGAGAACTCGGACCAGATGTCTGCCGACGCTTGTCCTCGCGTCCCAGAAGCTGTGTACGTCCCCCATCTTGCTAACCCCTGCTGTCCCTGTCTTTACGCGTCTTGTTTAGAGTGTCTTCAACCTTCATGGTGGTCTCGACTAACTCTGTAAAGATCCACATCCTGAATCCTGCAACTCTGTCTCGGATAGTGGGCCTCAAACCCCTCTCGAATCTGTTCGCCTTGAACTTGTCATAGGTATAATCTCCTGAACAAATCGAGAGAAACTAGTGAACTCAGCCTCACACTCAATCACGGTCATCGCTCCCTGTGTCAGAAACAGGACGTTCTCTCTGTACTGATTCCTCAGAGTCGCTGGAAAGTATTTCTTTAGAAATACCTTCGTGAATGCCTCCCAAGTGCCTGCCACTGTAGTCTTGGCGAACTTCCACCACATATGAGCACTCCCTCTCAACTGAAAGGCTGCACATATAACCCTCAGATCATCCTCCTCGATCTGAAGCGAATCAAGAATCCTGGTGACCAGTTCCAGCCACTCGGTGGCAACAATGGGGTTGGGATCCCCAAAAAAGGTAGGAGGGTCTAGGCGGCAAAACTCATGCATCGCGACCATTGCCTTCGGCTCAGGTACAGTCTCTCTCCCCGTAGCAGCCTTAGCAAGTGGCCGGATGGAACCTACCATCTCACGCAACAGATCTCCGTCACCAATAGGTCCTTGGGGTCATTAGTATCCCCAACATCTGGGACTGGAACGTCCCTTCGTCCAGAACCACGGCCACGGCCTCGTCCTCCCCGTGTGGACATAACTCTATACGGAAGCAACATAACAGGATAAGAATCCGAACAACATGTTATTGCTAACGTATAAACCATATCACATAGGCATTGTATCACATAGCCACATAGATCATGTCATCACATCTCACATACCGAGGAGAATCGACAAGACAGAGTCGTCACTCTGGATCACCTACTTAGATTCCTTGCTAGAAATCACGTTCATGAAATGCGTGTTTAACATGGCTCCGAAGTATGTTAACTCAAACGCCCGAAGGCAAGACTAATCAATCCTAAGGTCCAACCTCCATACCCACGTATACATCACAAGCTATCATGCTATGTTAGGAAAATGTTGTAACACATGCAATCATGCACACATACATCCTCACAAGGTGATGTACCCTCTTTCCCATGGCTCATAAGTATTCGAACCCAGAGCTCTGATACCAAGTAGTCACTTCCCAAACATCCGGGTCACGCGAAAGCCCACCAAACACCCATTTAAGAGAAAATAGATTTTACAGTTGGAAATCATATATAACATTTGGATAAAAATTTCACACAGTTCAACTCTCATAAACTGTAAATCATGCAATCTCATACATTAATAAGTATATCGCCATAAGGCGTACAAAATCGACCTTCCGAAACAGGCATCACATGTCAAAGATACATGTACACAAAAACAGGAGAAACTATATCTAGTCTTCCGTCTCAACGGGCATCTAGGTCATCTCCTCTCGTCCACCTGAAAAAGGTTTTCATAAAATCCCACTACGTGAGCCTAAGCCCAATAGAAACAGATAATAAAACTGTAAAGCAGGATATGCAGTCATATGGTGGGAGCAAGCTCGACCACAAACACCTAAAAAGGTTTTCTCACAAAATCACCGATTTTCCATCTAAAAACCCTCATTTTCATCATTGAAACTATGCATATAAACCTGAGAGTTATCATGCCACAGTTAAGGGGAAGCAGTAAAACAACATTCTCCACTCGGGACAATCAACCGAGGAGACAAGATAAATGAGATCCTATGTACCGACTCTGCCATACCAGACAAGGTAACCGCTATAGACTCCTGCCCATTATCCTAGTCCTGAACCACTTAAGACCTGGTAGATAATGACAAGTTCTATACGGAGTTGCGACAATATAACCACTTAGTTTACGGGACTGTCCCCGAAGGTACTAAGCACCTGATAACCACTTAGTTGATGGGACCACAGCCCGAGGGTACTAAGCACCCAACACCTCATTTACAGGGACTAACCCGAAGGATCGTAGGTACCTACGCGGCGCACGTTTCTGGACTTTCACCAAGGAGCAATGGAAGGCCACTCACAAACCCATTGTCCCGGTACATCTATAGATAACATTTCTAAAATTAGTTCGCAAACATGTATACAATGCATGTATATGTATGAGATCCCATCCATAAACCATGGAGATCAAACACCAATTTTCAAAACGTTTGAAGAGTGAGACTCAACCTCGAAGGTTAGCACCAATCTTCCAAAACATGCTTTCCAACGTTTTCTCAAACCCCGTTTTGAAACCAACCTTTTGAAAACCATGGATAAACTTTTTAAAAAACGTAAAACCTCCTTAGTTCATCGGATAAACATCCCACGATGAAAAACAAAGTCAAAACATCAAGGTTTTCAACACTGCCCAAGACCGCCCGACACACCGCTTGATCGGTCCAAAAACCGCTCGAGCAGTCTCAAACCAGTACTATTTCTCGAGATAGCAGCAACAGTTTTCTTGAAAAACTTGTTTTAAACCCCAAAATCAAACCTCCAAACACATATTTTTGATAAAATATGGGCATACACAAACCCAAACCACCATCTAGCATTGATATGAACAATCAAAACCCAAAAAGGATCCTCGAAATCCGATTTCATCCACCCACAACTATGAAAAATGGTTTTTACACCAAAATCTGACTTTTCGTACATAAACCTCGTTTTCATGCATTTTGAAACGGTGAAACGTCACAAGATTACATATAGCACCCTTATACAGTAGTAGAATCTGAAATCCTATCTCGTTGGATCAAAAATTTGACGCCTCGATCCACGTGCAAATTGAGCTTCGTCAGAATCAAGTTCTGACTAGATGGATGCATAGCCCACAACGCTGATACTAAGGATCAACGTTGGTCTGTCAAAAACTAAGCCCCGGGTCCCCGAGAAGTTAGAGAGAAGGTAGAGAGAATTTGGAAAAAACTTAGCTGTTAAGAAATGAAAATATCTTTTTAGAAAATATCTAAACTCCGATATTTATAGGTCTTCAAAATATCTTTTTTTTTTTTGAAAATTTTGAAATTTGCAAGGCAACTCTCTATAATCCCGGGAAATAACCCCGCATGCTCAGAATAACTTAAACATGCATCAAAACGAATAATTTAAACACCGAACATATATATATGGAAAAACACATCATATACATATAATGTCTCAAAAATAGACGGATCCGGGTCTCACAACTCTTCCTCCCTTAAGGAATTTCGTCCCTAAAATTCACAACAAGGTCACAAAGGAAAAAGCTCTGGGTATCTAACACGCATCCGTGACTCCAGCTCCCATGTCGCTTCCTCAACCCCGCGGTGAAGCCATAGGATCTTGACGTATGCTATCGTTCTACCTCGCAACACCTGCTCCTTTGTACCAAGAATCCTCACTGGACACTCCTCATAAGTGGCATCCTCATCAATCCGCAGCTCAACCCAATCTAACACATGTGAAGGATCAGGCTCGTACCTCCGAAGCATAAAAATGATATGCAACCCGTGATGCAAAGTTGCCAACTGAGGTGGCAAAGCCAACCGATATGCAACCTCTCCAACTCTGTCAAGAATCTCAAAAGGTTCAATGAAGCGAGGCGATAGCTTCCCGCTATGACCAAATCTCATCAAACCTCTACGTGGTGAGACCTTCAGAAACACATGATCCCCCACTGCAAACTCCAAAGGTCGCCTCCTCTGATTTGCATAACTCTTCAGACGGCTCTGCGCTGTCAGTAGACGCTGGCGAATCACTGCAACCTTCTCTGTCGTCTCCCGTACCATATCTGGTCCCAAAACTGTGGTCTCTCCCACATCTATCCAACACACAGGTGATCTACATGGTCTACCATACAAACCCTCATACGATGCCATCCTAATACTGGATTGATAGCTGTTGTTGTATGCAAACTCTACCAACGGTAGTTGATCCTCCCACGAACCTATGAAGTCTAGGACATAAGCCCTCAACATATCCTCCAGGATCTGTATAGTCCTCTCTGACTGGCCATCCGTCTGGTGGTGAAAAGCAGTACTGAACATCAAGTTCGTCCCGAAGGCCTCCTGCAAGCTCTACCAAAAACGCGATGTGAAGCGCGGGTCTCTGTCTGAAACAATAGACACTGGCACTCCATGTAATCGGACTATCTCTCAGACATACAATTGACTCAGTCTTTCCATTGAATCCTTCACTCGGATGGGAAGAAAGTGTGTAGACTTCGTCAACCTATCAACCATAACCCATATGGCGTCGCGTCCCCTAGGTGATCGAGGAAGTCCTGACACAAAGTCCATCGTGACATGCTCTCACTTCCACTCTAATATAGGCAAGGACTGTAGCAACCCTGCCGGCTTCTGATGCTCTGCCTTTACTTGCTGACAGGTGAGGCATCGGGAAACAAACTGAATCACGTCTCTCTTCATCCCTGTCTAGAAGAACTGACGACGAAGGTCATGGTACATTTTCGTGCCTCCAGGATGCACGGCAAGACGAGAATGATGGCACTCACGTAATAACTCAGCTCGGCACGCCTCTGGCACAAACAACCTTCCGACCAACCTCAGACTCTGATCTGGACCCACAATCCATCCTGATGTATCCTCGCCACTAGCAACGCGGTCTTGTATCATCTGAGCCTTCTGATCCGTCTACTGGACCTCTAGCACACGTGCTATCAACGCTGGTCGAGTAACTACAGAGAACAAGGTGGCCCCCGCCACTGTCTCCCTGAGGCACAAATCAAACTCCCCAATCTCTCTAAGCATATGCCACTCACGTATAGCCACAGAAGCTAACGACCTGTGAGATCTCCGACTGAGTGCATCAGCCACCACATTGGCCTTCCCTAGATGAT
>JAULJZ010102524.1:0-11849 GCA_032270985.1 Heliamphora pulchella | reverse complement strand
GTTAATATATTAACTACTACTAATAAAGTAATAAACTAACATTATATTATAAATTTATAAACTAAATAATTATAAAAGTAATAAAAATATAAATTAAACAAAAAAAATCCAAAAAAATCCAAGGCCTCCCTAAGGCCCAACCAAAGCCCGGGCTCGAAATCCTAGTCCGAGTCCAATATCCCAAGGGTCTAAACCGAACTTGACCAATTCGAACCATGGCCGAGTTAGGCCAGGCCAAAATTACACCCTCGGCGTTACTTTCTTCTTTGTGTGCAATGAGTCCTTTTTGTTGTGGTTGAAAAATGTTGTTGTGGAGCCTCATCAAGCAGGATTTTTCTTTCTTTTTCCTTCGACAATTTTGCCCATTTCAGTTGGGATAAAAGGTCTGTTCAACCTCAGTGTTTCTATTATATAATAATATAGATTAGTTTCGGTAATACCAAATACACACAATAAGTCAAGTAATTTTAAGTGGCTTTAAGCCAAATGAAAGTTATTAAATTTTTTTTATGTTTTACATAATTATATATTAAATATAAATAATGATTGTTCTCGATGAGTATATTTTAAAAATATAATTATTATAAACAATAAATGTAAATAATAAAAGTTGAAATATTTTTTAAAAATGTATAAAATATTTTGGTTAATAAAAAAGCAAAAAATTGTTAAGCAAAAGGGCTGTAAGCTATCCATTTTGATGAAAAACTCCTCTTTTTGTATTCCTTTTCCATTTGAATTACTTCAACTTTTTATTATGCGGTTCAAGTGTTATAAAAACCGAGTGAAATTGAACAAATTATTTTGTATGTGAGCCTAAAAAATGCATATTCACGTAACAATGAAGAAAAGAGCCCAATGAAAAAGAAGACGATGAAATCCTCACGTGCTCTTACTGTCGAGTTCCTAAGAAACAGGTCTCCTGGTCGGCAACCACAGGCTCTCTGATGATCAAGTTAAATAAGACTTGAGAAAAAAATATATAGTAGAAGAGAAAATTTTTGCATACATTTGCCGGAGTGGATGAGCACATATACAAGGGGAGATAAAGATTTGATCTTTTAGTATTGTTACATCACATCCTAGCTAATAATGGCAAGGTGGAGTGTTGGGTTTGGTTTTGCTAGATGCTAGTCCCTTTTTGGTTGATTGATGATTTTTTCCTCTTTACAATTATCCTCTAGTTTCTGCATGCTTTTTTAAGAGGATGTGAAAACTCTATGTGCCTCGGGTTTATGTCATGAAGTTCAAATAATTATTTACCCCATCTCACGATGACTAGGTAGAGTGTTGGGTTTAGTTTTGCTTGATGCTAGTCCCTTTGTAGTTGATTGATAGTTTTCTCCTCCCTACAATTAGCTTATAGCTTATGCATGCTTCTTTAAAAGGATATGAAGCTCTATGTGTCTCGGATTTATGTTGTGAAGTTCAAATAATTATTTACCTCCTCTCACGATGGCTAGGTGGAGTGTTGGGTTTGATTTTGCTAGATGTTGGTCCCCCTGTGGTTGGCTGATGGTTTTTTCCTCCCTACAATTAGCCTCTAGCTTCCGCATACTTCTTTAAGAGGATGTGAAAGCTCTATGTGCCTCGGGTTTATGTCGCGAAATTCAAATAATTATTTTGATGCCTAGCCGAGCTAGGCTTTAGTGCCTAACCGAGTTACGAATTTTAATGCCTAGACGAGTTAAGACTTTTAATGTACCTAGTTGAGCTAGGCTTTGTTAGTGCCTAGGCGGGTTAGGATTTTTGTGATTAGTCAAGCTATGGATTTTAATGCCTAGTCGAGCTAGGATTTTTTGTGCTTAGTTAAGTTAGGACTTTTAATGCATATCCAAGCTAGGGCTCTTAGTACCTAACCAAACTAAGATTTTGTTGGTACCTTGGCGAGTTAGGGCTTTTGCGGATGTGACTAGTGCAACTCAAAGAAATTGGGGTCCTTTGGCATAATACAAGTGTCAAAAATCTAGTCATCCCGTGCTAATGAGAGGTGTCAAAAATAGCCGTCCATGCGCTACTCAACAACTAATATAAGGTTTCAAATAGTTGTTTAGAAAGGGTCTTCCCTTTTTAAGGTAAGAATCTTCCAAGAGATGAGTCATAAGCCTCTGCTAGGTCTTCCCATTTGGTACATGCCCACTATGAATTTGCTAAGGCTTGTTTCAAGCCTTTTTGGTCGACTATTTATGCGACCCAAACAGTAAGGGGTGATGCGATTTTTGTAGAAAGCAGTTGAATGAACGAATTGGTAGCCGAGAAGATGCAAAATCGAGCGGCTTAAAAGCGCTTGGATGGCCAAAATACCAAGCACCTAAGGACCATTGCTGCTCAACATGGTCAGGTAAATGCAAGTACACGTCAACTGTGGCCACATGGGAGTTGTACATCAAAGTGAGCCATCGTCTCCATTCTTGTTGGTTAATCGTTATCGAACATATTTTGAGAGTTGGCAAGCATAAGTGTGAAGCTATTAAAAGTAGGTAGCTAGGATAATAAGTAGGTGAGCTGAAGCAGAAGGCTGCTGATGAGGATCAAAGAGCTGCCGAGAAAGGATAATGATCCGCCGACCAGAACAGTCGAGCTACAATTGGTGTTAAGAGGAATTACATTGCCGAGTAGGATTATCACGAAACCAATCGAGATTTAGCAAAATTCCTAAAATTTGAGCTCTCTTTGAGCAATACCACTATCATATGTATTTGCCGAGGCTTGACCCACGAGGCCAACATCGAAAAGCAGCAGTGAGTGATGCTAGAGATATTGGGGTCGCTCTTGATACCGAACAACGAAAATGGCTAAAGATCACGTTGAGAAGGATAGAGACGACAATTTGGCATGGATAGGGGCAGAGAGGTCGAGAGAGACAACGAAGTGAGATACCGAGTGACTGTTGGTGGGGTTGATAGTGGTGACATTGGCCTCCAAAGCACTCTAGTTGTTGAGGTGTGCTGTAGGTGGAGTTCATTCCTTCGGACACACAGGTTGTCGAGTGACTGCGTAACTCCCAAACGACCGAGAACTGAGCATCCAAAGGTTTTTGCTTTCAGATTACTGTAGAAGATGAACTATTGACCACCAGATGTCGACCACCATGTGAGGTGAAGATGAGCAGTTGAGAAGCCGCAAAAAATTGGACCATCAAATGCCAAGAAGATGAGCAACTGACCAGTAGGTTCAAAGATGCCAACTACCATGCATGGTGAAGATGAGCAATTGAGGAGCCGCCGAAAATCGAACCTTTAAGTGCCGAAAAGATGAGCAACTGACCACTAGATGTCGACCATCAAGTTCGGAGATGTTGAATCTCCCAAAGTCGTTAGAGAGAAAGTCATTGACCATCAGGTCGATAGAGGTACTGGTTTATGAGGTGAGTTGGTGGGTGCAAGTTGTGATCGATTGAGTAGAGGTGATAGGAAAAAGTCATGGACGTGGGGTGGAAAGTAGTAGGTGGAGATGACGATCCATGTGTACAAGTGATAGTGATGAAGGTGACTAAAAACGGTGGGTAGAGTGGCCACTAATTGGGAAAAAGGTGAAGGCGGTCTAACTTAATAGACCCAAGCTTCGATCTAGGCTAGCGATTATGCCGGCTAATGAGAATTTGGGATGCCTGGTGAGATAGCCTATAAACAGCTTAACTAGTATAATTGCGGGTAACCCTAGAGAGGTGAAGCTTATCACAGGGTAATTTGACTTAGTAAAACCTAAGGCCAAACGAATAACCCTAAAAGTCCCCATTTCCGTTACGGCAGTTCGGGAAATAGAGTAAAAAGCTTCCTAAAGCAATGATGATTGCCAAAAGATAATGCAGAATCTTTGATAAGCCAGAGATTAGGGATAAGAGGCACAGTCCCAAAAATACTCAGCCTCCCTGATTTTTAACCCCTATATAAAGGAGGGCACTCCATATCCCCAAGTATGAAATTCCAACCCAGTTCTCGATTAGAAAGCTCTCAGAGAGAAATCTAACTTAAACGTCGGAATGCTTCCCGATCAAACCAGACCGAAAAGCACTAACGGTGTTCTTCGTCTTATAAGAGTTCGGGAATGCCACGAGCAGCAGCCAGTGAGTTCAGCAACGAGGAGTTCAGTTTGTAGTTCTGTTCGGGATCATCAGGTTTAAACCAATTCGATTGGTTCTGATTGTGCCATTCAATTTACAACGCGCACAATTTGGCACCGTCTGTGGGAAACGACGATCTTGGATCAACAAAATCATGAGCCAAACTCTTACTGGATTCACCACAAGCCACACATGGGGCAATAAGGTGTCCCTCAGAAATCAATACCAGTTATTCCAGAACGGCCAAGGGTCCTCTAGGGTCCCGTCAGAGATTCGAAAGCGTAGGGATGATGCCTCACACAATGGGAGGCGATTACGCTATTCAACCATAAGTTCTAGAGGAGAACGGCTCTCTCATTCATCTTCAAGAGCAAGAGAGAGGTTAGATGAGAGGCTGGCAAGGTGAGACAAGATCATCAATAATCTCGAGGAGAGAATAGAACAGCGCAACAGAGAAATCAAATAACTAAGGCAAATGATTCAAAGGTAAGAAGCCCATAGGGATCCACATGTAAGGCGAAAAGAGAGCTCCGAAATAGAAGAAACCGAACAAAGCCCAGGATCTTATAGCCTAAGTCATCCTCAAAGACAAAGGTGCAAGGTACCCAAAGAGAGCCTAAGAAGTTCTAAGCGAATTGATACCATTGGGAATGAGTCTACTCGGCCAAATCCCTAAAGGGTAGTTCGGGCAAAACTGGACCCAAACCAAGACCTCCAGTTGTGGTTGGAGAAAAGAATGGATTCCAAAATGCAGCATGGTGCTAGCCGAATTGCATAAGATGCGACGAGAAAAGCTCTTGAGTAGATCTCGATGTCACCATTAACTGAAATCATTGAGAATGCAGATCCACCGCGTAAGTTCCCTCCACCAAATTTTGAGATGTATGATGAAAAAACAAATCCAGTAAGCCACATTCGCCGATACAGATAAGCGATGGCTCTATGGAATGGGAATGATGCTTTACTTTGCCGCATGTTTTCATCCAGTTTGGGAGAGACATTCCTGAGCTGGTTTCATAAGCTGGCACCCCGATCAGTAGTCAATTGGCAACAGCTGGCTGAGTCTTTTACAGCTCGATTCATTACCAACAGAAGACAACCGAAAAACTTTGGCACACTACTCTTGCTTCAGAAGAATGAGGGAAAAACTATACGGGAGTATGCTTAGCGTTATTGAGAAGCGTACAATGAGATAAAAGCTTATAGTGAGCAGTTGGTTGTGGCCTCTTTCAAGTTAAAACTACCTCCACAGAGTCGGTTAAGGCAATCCCTCACCAAAAAGGTCATAGCTACCATGTCTGAGCTAATGATAAAAATAGAACAACATGCCAAAGTTGAGGAAGATATAAGCCAAGCCAAACAGAATGTAGCGTCAGTCAAGCAACCAAAGAGGAATGATAAGGGACGAAAAGACCAGAAGTCCAAGAAGGAGTCCAAGGAGAAAAAGAAGTCAACAGCTTATCAAGTCCTACAAATAGTGTTCAAAGAGCCTCTACACAAACTCCTAGACCAGATAAAAGACAAGCACTATTTTCAGTGGCCCCCCAAGTTGATCGACGATCTGAATAGACGAGATCCGAAGAGAAAGTTTCACTACCACTGAGATCACGGCAACCTAACTGGGAAATGCTGAACGGTCAAAAAATACCTGAAGGATCTGGTCTGAGCAGGGCACCCCTTGGAGTTCATTGACACCGAAGAGACCGCTCAAGAAGAAAGACCACAAACGCAAGGCTAAAGACCAGAGCAAAAGGATGCCCCTCTTGGGATAGTGAAGATGATCCACGGCACTACAGAGCCGATCACCCGAGCTGTTATTCGACATCAAGCCAGGGCCATATCCTACTCAATGAAAGTGGATGAGGGCAAACGACGAAGAACAGATGAGAACTCCAGCCAGAACCAAATGCAAAGGGTTAGCTTCTTAGACGATGACCATATGGGAATATAACACCCCCACAATGACGTCATAGTATTGACTTTACGGATTGCCAACTACGACGTAATAAGAATATTGGTGGACTAGGAGAGTTCGGTTGACATCATGTACTATAGCCTCTTCTAAAAGCTGAGACTAAAAGACTCAGCACTCAAGAGGTGCATGACTTCGTTGATCGGCATCGGCACAGACCTTGTTTGGCCAGTAGGAAGAATAACTGTGCCAGTAAATGCAGGGCCTGTAACGGTAAACACTGAGTTCCTAGTTGTCAATCAACCTTCCACTTACAATACTATCGTAGGTAGGACATGGATACATAGCTTGGGATCTGTCCCCTCAACCTATCACCAGACCCTCAAGTTCCAAATAGAAAAGGAAGTAGTTGAGATCAAGGGAGATTAGCACAAAATAAGGCAATGCTTTCTAGACACAGTAAAAGACAGAGAGCAGTACCCCAAGGTAAAAACCATCAAGGTAGATGATGGACCTACCATCTATGACTATAGTTGAACAGCCAAAAAGAAGGTAGTCAAAGATTTTAAAAAAGTTCGCATCTCATCGGAGGATCCAGATCAGTACTTCTTCCTCAGGATTAGTATGCCCGAACAAGAGGAGGCCGACCTGATGGAATTCTTAGAAGATAATAGCGAGGTCTTTGCGTGGACGCCCTACGAGATGCCAGGGATAGACCCTGAAGTAATCAGCCTTCGATTGAATGTGAATCCCCTAAGGAAACCAGTAATACAAAAGTTGAGGAAGTTTGCCTCACTTCACGCAACAGCAGTAATTGAGGAGGTACAACGCTTAAAAAAGGCAGAAGCAATCAAGGAGGTTCATTACCCGAGCTAGTTAGCTAATATAGTGATCGTCAAGAAAAAGGATGATAAGTGGCATGTGTGCGTTGATTTTATTGACTTGAACAAGGCTTACCCAAAAGATTGCTTTCCTCTCCCCCGAATAGACCAGCTTGTCGATACAATAGCAGGGCATGAGAGGATGAGCTTTCTTGATGCATACAGAGGGTACCACCAGATAGCAATGTACTCCCGAATATGGAGAAAACAGCCTTCATAACTCCTCGGGAAATATATTATTATTGAGTGATGTTATTCGGGCTAAAGAATGCAGGTGCTACCTATCAAAGACTTGGCGCTAAGATGTTCGGGAAGTTGATCAGCGATACCATGGAAGTCTATATTAACGATATGGTAGTGAAAACTAAGTATCCAAACAAGCACTTGAACGATCTAAAAAAGACCTTCGAGATTCTCAAAGCCTATAAACTGAGGCTCAATGCTTCCAAGTGTGCCTTTGGTGTAAGTTCTAAGAAGTACCTAGGTTTTTTAGTAACTCACAGGGGGATTGAAGTGAACCCTGAACAAATCGCAACAATTCAGAACCTAAAAAGCCCTCAGAATTTAAAGGAAGTACAAAAGTTAACTGGAATGACTGCAACACTCAACCGGTTTATTAGCCAAGCATCTGATCCATGCTATCCATTCTTCAAGGCAATGAAGAGGGAAAATCAGTTCGTTTAGGATGAAGAAAGTGAGAAAGTCCTCACCGAACTGAAGCACTATCTCTCCTCCCATCCATTACTGACGGTGCCGAGTAATGGCAAAATACTATTTTTATACCTCGTAGCGTCAACTCGGGCTGTTAGTACTGTTCTTTTGAGGATAGAGGACAAAGTCCAGAGACCAATCTACTATGTGAGTAAGGTGCTCCTCGATCGGGAGACAAGATATTTGCCATTAGAAAAACTGGCCTTAACCCTTGTCACTGCATTACGAAAGCTGATTCACTATTTCAGAGCTCATCCGATCAAGGTAATTACTAAATACCCTCTCCAGGCCTTACTCTGAAAGACAGATCACTCAAGAAGGGTTGCGAGATGGGTTATAGAGCTCGGGGAGCATGACATAACATTCTCTACAAGGACAGCCATAAAAGGACAGATTTTGGCCGATTTCATTACTGAGTTTAGCCAGAAAGAGTGTTCGGCTAACATAGGGGACAAGACACCGAGCAAGTCATTCAAGAAAAAAGAGAATCAGATACCGCATGAAAATTATATGTGGATGGTTCGTAATGCAACAAAGGTGCAGAAGTAAGAATTGTGCTATATAGCCTTAAAGGAGTTCTTATAGAAAGAGCAGTTTATCTTGATTTCCAAGCCACAAATAACAAAGCAAACAAATCCCTCTAAGCCGGACTCCGGGGCGTCAAAGAATTGACGGCCCAGAAGGTCAAGATTTTCTGTGATTCACAACTGGTCGTAAACCAATTCAGAGGCGAATATGCAGCTAGAGATGAAAGAATGCAGGCATATGTTTAGCTAGCACAACAACTAGCCCAGGACATCCCACATTATGAGATTACACAGCTTACATCCAAAGAAAATAGCTATGTCAATTCTTTAGCATGTTTTGCATCAGTAGTAGGTTTTGAAGAAAAAAAGGTAATTACTGTGAAGATCCTTCAGCAACCAAGCACAATTACCCCGGAAGAAAAGCAGGTTTGTGGTTCGGAATTAGAATCTAGCTGAATGGACCCCATAAGGGAGTACTTGATTAAGAATGAACTTTCATCTGATCAAAAAGAAGCTCGGATGATAAGAAAAAAGGCATCTCGATTTTGGATCTTGAGTTCAAGGGATCTGTACAAGAAGTACTTCATCGGCCTTTACCTCTTCTGTGTACACCCGAACAAAGTTCAGGATCTTTTGTTTGAAATCCATGAAAGAATCTGTGGCAATCATATAGGTGGAAGATCCCTAGTCCACCAAGCAATTTCTCAAGGATATTGGTGGCCCTATATGCAAAAAGATGTGAAACAGTACGTCCAGATGTGTGAGAAGTGCCAAAGGTTCAGTCCGAACATACATGTCCCCGCCGAAGATCTCTCACCGTTGACCAGCCCCTGGCTTTTCGCGCAATGGGGATATGACATAGTGGGTCCCTTCCTAAGGGCCGTTGGCAACTAAAAGTACCTACTCGTTGCCACAGACTACTTCACAAAGTGGGTTGAGGCAGAACCTCTAGCCAATATCAGAGATGCTGATGTCAAAAGATTCATATGGAAGAATATCATTACTCGATTCGGCCTACCCCGAGCAATTATTTTCTATAACGATACTCACTTCGACAGTTCGGTATTCAACAACTTTTGCACCGGATTGGGAATCAAGAAATATTTCTCTACACTAGCATACCCGTAGAGCAATGGGCAAGCCGAAGCAACAAACAAGACCATTATTAACGGGCTTAAGAAGAGGTTGGATGATGCCAAGGAAAGATGGGTAGAAGAACTCCCCTTAATCTTATGGACATATCGAACAACCCCAAGGAGGTCCATAGGAGAAACCCCATTTTTCCTAGCCTATGGAGTAGAAGCAATTATACCACTGAAAGTCAGATTGCCAACAATCCGAACAAAAGTTAACATGCCCGAACTAAACGAATAAGCCTTGGCCATGGACCTAGACTTAGCCGAAGAACGAAGAGCAATGGTAGTCATTAAATTAGTAGTCTACCAACAAACTTTGGCTAGAGAATACAACAAAAGGGCCAAACATCACGAATTCGACGAAGGAGATCTAGTCTTGAGAAAAGTTCTCGGACACATGAAAGACCTAGTTCATGGGAAGTTCGGCCCGAACTGGGAGGGCCTTTACAAGATCGTCTCTAAGACAAGCACTGAAGGTTACAACTTAGAGTATATAAATGGCAGAGCCGTCCCTAGGCCATGGAACGGAACCAACTTGCGTAAATTTTATTTTTAAATTCTCAATAATCTATAATTTTTTAGCTTAGCAATAAAATGCCATCAGTCAGCAAGAATTTCTTCCTTTAAATTACTATTCTTTAATTTAAAGTTTTTTCCACACATACCTTTTCGCAAAAAACTTGGGGGACATATATACCATACCTTTCGGTTAAGAATAGTAATTTGAATTATATCCGAACAGGTTTAACCTTTAGTATGGAAGATTGATCCCATAATTAGGAAGAAAAGGTCTAAAAAGGCTAAGTTCGAAGTATATTCGAATAGGTTTATCCCCTAGTATGGAAGTTTGATCCCATACTTAAGAAGAAAAGGCTTAAAAAGACTAAGTTCAAAATATATCCGAACAGGTTTAGTCCTTAATATGGAAGATTGATCCCATACTTAGGAAGAACAAGCCTAAAAAGACCAAGTTCAAAATATATCCGAACAGGTTTAGCCCTTAATATGGAAGATTGATCCCATACTTAGGAAGAACAAGCCTAAAAAGACTAAATTCAAAATATATCCGAACAGGTTTAGCCCTTAGTATAGAAGTTCAATCCTATACTTGGGAAAGAAAAGCCAAAAAAGACTATCCCCAATGCAAACTTAAGTCTAAATCAACTAAGCCCCAAAATGGCTAAGTATAAAGTGAAGGGATAAGTATGTAAAACAGTTCGTACACGAAAAGACAAAAGAACGTTTTTTATTAAATAAAAGGGGTTCGAACCCTTAAAGTTACAAGTGGGGCCCTAATAGGGCCAGACAAAACTTAAGCAAAAAGATATAAAGAGAAGAAAGATATGACCCCTATAGAGCAACAAGAAAGTCTTCGGTAGTCTCCACTAGAGTGCCCACTTCCTCAACAGCTATGGTGGCAGTCTGGATTGCATCAACGTTCTCCCCTTCACCAACCTCCACAGCAGTAGCCTCCTCTCCTCCCACCTCTTCTTCTCTTTCTTCTTCTTCCACTTGTTGGCTGGGCAATGGAATCTCTGTGTATAAGGGGAAGAATGCCTCAACCCCCGCAACTTGTAAGGCAGCCTCCCAAGCATTGGCATAGATTATGTCTTGAAGTTTGGGAATTTTCCCCTTGTAGTTCTCGGTAGCTTCAGCCACCCCCTCGGCATAGGCCTTCTCCTAGGTCAGGGCCAGCTCGCCTTTGATCTTCTCGAGTGGAGCCTATGAAGCCAATAGAAGATCTTTTTCTTTCAACTGCCTTTTCAGGGCCGTCTCCACAATTTTCAACTTGGAGACCCTTGCCCGAGCAACGTCAGCAATCTTGGTCTTCTCCCGAAGGCTGGCCTCTAGTTTGCCCATCTACTTGAGGTAATTAAAGTTAGCCTGACAGAGTTTGGCGAGCTCGCCCTCCTGTGCCTCAACGCACTCCACCATGGCCATTAGACATTGCAGGCTCTAGGAAACAAAAAATCAAAACGATTAGTAGAAGTAAAGAAAAGGCCGAAGAAAAGAAACAAAGGCAAGTTAAAAGTAAACTACCTGAATGGAATGACGAATGGTGGATTTGACTAACTTTTCATGAGGAAGTTTGCAGACTTCCTCCATGTCAGCTGACAGAAGCAGAGCTTTCGATAGCTCAAAGGAACGCTTGAAGAAAGATTTGAAGGCCTGAAAATGGAGGAAAGAGAGGGAAATGACGTCTAAAATGGGTTTTATACCGATCAGTTTGAAAAGACAGGCGCATTAAATGCACCGTACGAATTAAAGCACACGTCAATTACCAAAATGACGCGTGCCTTTTTAGGCACCAATCAAAGCTTGCCACGTCATCATTTTAGTGGCTCGAAGGCAAGCTGTCACGCAGCGGGGAGGCAAAGGGGTGAGGTCTCCGAAGCGAACACCGAGTGTCACATCCCCTCTCTAGGGGTCGAACATCGATGTGATTTAAACACAGTCAGAGAGTTTTTGTGCCAGTCAAACTGTAATTATTTATTTATAAGATAAAAAAAACTAGTCTTACATATCATAGATATATTCTTCCACACATTCAAACTAGAATATGTACTTAACAAAAATTTCGCACTTTAGGTCCTGACTACTAAAGATTTAAATAAATGA
>JAULJZ010102513.1:0-11849 GCA_032270985.1 Heliamphora pulchella | reverse complement strand
GACAACAACCATTTGACCGAGCCATCAATCTTAGGCTACAAACACACAAGCATGCATATGATGCTGGTCAGACTCGAATTTTCATCGAGCTGCCTACGTACCCTCTTTTGCTAGTGATCATACCAGAACGTAGTTTATGGGACAAAATGTAAGGATGTAAGATGACATGTATAATGTAATGAAAGCATGTATAATGCAAGAAAGATATTGATCAATTTTAGTTCGTGAAAGGACCGATAAGTCAGTTTAAGGTCATTAGGAGGACGGACGAGTCAGTTTAAGGAGGACCAAGTCAGTTTAGGGTCATGAGGAGGACTTACGAGTCAGTTTATGGTCATGAGGAGGACCGAGTCAGTTTAAGGTCATGAGGAGGACCGATGAGTCAGCTTATGGTCATGAGGAGGACCAAGTCAGTTGAAGGTCATGAGGAGGACCGACGAGTCAATTTGTGGTCATGAGGAGGACCGAGTCAGTTTAGGGTCATGAGAAGAACCGACGAGTAAGTTTATGGTCATGAAGATGACCGACGAGTAAGTTTATGGTCATGAGGAGGACCGACGAGTCAGTTTACGGTCATGAGGAGGACTGACGAGGAAAACATCAAACTAATAGGTCGAATTAAGACCTAAAAATTTGAAACGTGGGATAAAAATAATTAAAAGCCAAGTTACGGCTCAAAATTAATTTCATCGGAAAGAGAGATCGTGAATTAATAGGTCGAGTTAAGACCTAAAAATTTAGAACGATGCGCTTGATAAAAATAATTAAAAGCCAAGTCACGGCTTTAAAAATTAAATTTATCGGGAGAAAATATAAATTTAATAGGTCGAGTCAAGACCTAAAAATATTCGGCGCGAGGTTCGGGACAAAAATAATTTAAAAGTCAAGTCACGGCTTAAAAATTAATTTTATCGGGAGAAAACTTGAATTTAATAAGGGTTAAAAGCACACACAATAGAATACTCGAAATATTTTTGAGAGAAAGTTTATTATTTTATTTTTAGGAAAAATTATTATTTTTGGGAATCATTTTTACTAGAAAAACAAATAAAACGAATATACTTAAAAGGGAATAAACACATACAAAAAGCAGACCCCCAAACGGCCCCCTTTGAAACCGTAAAACGGATGTGACTGTTGACAGGCTGACGCCGTTTGCCCTTCTAACATGGCGGTCACCGGATAATATCCCCTTGAACCTGGTGGTCGCTAAGAAACTCTTGAACATCCTGGCGGTCGCTATAATTGAAGGTAGCGACTGTCACTTCCAAACGCCCATACAATCTCCTGAGGCATGCAGAGTGGGCTCATTCGCTCAGTTCACTTTTTCTCGCTAGCCTCTTGTTCTCTCTCGACTTCTCTCTGCTTCTCCTTTGCTTTCTTTCTTTTTCTTATTCTTTCTTACTATTTCTTGCTTCTCACGATGTTCACACTACTGCTCTTGATCCCATTTTTCTTCATGGCGGGCCAAAGCCATGGGGATAACGACTCGGGGGCTCGACGGGACCCCTCTGCTAGCGGGGTCACTTCCACTGCTGCGATGGATGCCCTCGAGCTCGAGGCGGAGCGTGCCTCCCGTCGCGTTGCTGAGGAGGCACGAGCAGCTGCTGCGGCGCAGGCGGCTGCAGATGCTGCTGCTGAGGCCGAGATTGTTGGCTTTTTGGATCCCGATGCTGGAGATGGTCGTTCGACGCCCTTCGACCCGCACACCTATGCACCATTGCCTCATCGCGTGATCCCGCGCGGGATGATACGCTACGAGCCTCCTGATGATGCGATTGCCGCCGACATTTTTCTGCGAGTGCCCGACCATCACATGTCTCGTCGACGCCCATCGGTAAGTACCCCATCCTTACTAGTTTTAATACTAGAGTATGAAATATGTCAAACGTAGACGTATGCCTAGGATCCCCTATATGATGACGTGATGATGATATCGATGATATATTTTGATGTATTTGATGAATGACGATGATGATTTGATGGATTTTGATCTTAGCTTTAGGTACCTATGCAATGGAGACTAAAACAGTAGGCACACTTAAGTTTTCAACAAACAAAGAAAGAGCAATTGTTTTTAGAGTAAAAAGGCTCGAATTATTATTATTATTATCTTAGAAAATTGGGACAAATTTTCAGAAAAATCCTGAAATTTTTTTAAAAATCTTTAAAAAACTTTTTTTTAAAAAAATATTTTGAAAATTTTGAGAAAAATCCTAGAAAAATTTGAGAAAATTGTAAAAAATTTTTTTTGAAATTTTTAGAAAAGTTTAGGAAAATTTATAAAAAATATTAGAAATTTTTAGAAAATCCTAAAAATTTTTAGAAAATCTTCTAAATTTGAAGAGAATTTTTTGAAAATCTTATAAATGTAAGGAAAATTTTAGAAATTTGTGAAAATTTTTTAGAAAATCTTATAAATTTAAGGAAATTTTAGAAATTTGAAAATTTTTTTAGAAAATCCTAGAAATTTTTAGAAAATCTTATAATTTTGAGAAAAATTTTAAAAATTTGAAAAAATTTTAAGAAATCTCTAGAAATTTTTAGAAAATCTTATAAATTTAAGAAAAATTTTTGAAATTTGAGAAAAAATTTTAGAAAATTCTAGAAATTTTTAGAAAATCTTATAAATTTGAGAAAAATTTTAAGAAATCCCTAGAAATTTGTGAAAATTTTTAGAAAATCCTAAACATTTTGAAAATTTTTTTGAGAAAATTATTAGAAGATCCTAAACATTTTGAAGAAAATTTTGAGAAAATTATTAGAAGATCTTAGAAATTTTACGAAAAATCTTAGAAAATCTCAGAGATTATAGGAAGGTTTTTTTTATTTATTATTTTTTGTTATTATTTATTATTATTATTTTTTGTCTTTGTTATAATTGGGGCCAATTTTTAAAGATTCCTAAAAAATTAATCCTATGGGGCAAAACACAAATGTCAAAAGAAAGGGAGATTTTTCTTTTACATTCTTGGAAAAAAATTAGCATAGAATGATAGAAATTTGCCTGGTGCACCAGGGCTTAGGGTCACTAGGAATCACGAAACTAGGGTTAGGGTGCCTAGTTTGTTAGGGCTCGAAAGAAATCGAAGGGTCGTCACTTGCACACGAACCTAGGGTTAGGGCGCCTAGTTTCCTAGGGCTTTGCCTTCAGATATTTTTTGCATTTTGCTTGCTCGATTTGTTCTTAATATGTTCTCTATCTGTCTTCTTTTACAGGCTAGTCATTATGTTCGGGGCTTTGGAGGTTCTGCCTCTGGGGAGGTGTCAGAGTGGTATGATGCCCTCCTTGATCCTAGCCGGGCTTACATCAATGCCTCCGGCTTTGCTCGCTTCATACCGCTGCTGGGTAGGATGAGCAATGATCGGGTATGACTGACAGCCCTGGCCGAGCGGTGGGGGGATACCACTAACACCTTTCATTTCACCACCTTCGAGGCTACTCTGACGCCTCTGGACTTTGCTCTCATCACTGGCATTCGAGTTGGAGGAGCTTCCATCCCATTCGATCCCACCATTGCGCAGTCTACTGATGCCCTGATGTATTTTCTCAGGGCTATTTCGACGCAGATGGACAGAGACTGGGTCCGATATACCTAGTTTTTCGACTATTTCAGACACTTCCAGTGCACCGAGCCTCGCCACTACGAGTGGGTTACCCTAGGATTCTTGATGTATATGTTCAGTACCTCCTTGTTTTCAAACAAGGAGAATACAATTCACTTGCATTACTTGGGAGGCCTGGCTCGTCTTGTTCGGGTCGCATTGTATGATTGGGCCGGCGCTGCTCTGGCCACTCTATACAGTTTTATGAGGACACTGACCTGGTTCCCTCAGGAGCTTAGCATTGGGGGATACTAGAGGGTCTAGGAGGTATGACTTAATTTTCACAGTTCTTCATCCATTTCTGTTATCTGTTATTTCTGCTTGCTCACATCTTCTTCTTTGCAGTTATGGGCTTATGAGTTCCTCGGGCTTCATGTCCCGGCGAACTCTGCGGTAGACCCTCTGGTTATTTCCCGTGCAGCCCAGTGGTCCCGTGGGCTGAAGGAAAAGAAAGCCAGAGGGAAGGATCTTGACCGGTTCCAGGTGTCTCTGGATAGAATGACCCCTGACCAGGTATCTTTACCATTCGATACACTGCTTTCTATATTATACTGCTTATTGCGCTGTTCACTGTATTGCACCACACTATTCTCCATTTTGTTCACTGCACTGCACTGTACTGCACCGGGCACTGCACTGTATGTCTTATTGTTCTTTGCATTGTACTGTATTTTAAACTGTTGCAGGTTCACTGGGATGTCTGGAGAGGCATAGAGGATCGGGCCAGTGCGGATCTGATGTGCAACCGAGACACTACTGCGAGGCGCATCTTGCTGGAGGGCCCATTTGGGCGGGTGTACTATCTGGGAGAGCTAGTGGTTCACCAGTCGCTTAGCCTGGATCGCTTCTGGATCCCGGTGGTTCCTCCGGCCGGTATGCACCAGACCAAGCAGCTGGACCGAGTTGACTTTCTTTTGGTGTTGGTAGGGACTTATGCCGTGGAGCTGTTGGTGGCTGAGGGAGACTACACTGCTTGGGCTCAGGCCCACCTGCTAGGACCACTAGGTCCTGGCCCGGCTATCGCAGGAGGGAGGAGGCAAGCACCCGAGGCCGCCGATGCTGATGCTGCTGCTGGAGGTGCTGGGGCTGCGGCTGCTGCTAGAGTAGCTACTGTTGGAGTAGCTACTCTAGACCATGGTATATGGCTTCCTCTTCTCTCTGTCGGTTCCTGTTCTACCGGAATCAGAGTTCAGGGCTAACATCGGCTAGGTTTGTCTTCTACCTTTCCCTTAGTCACTTGTTCTTTCTTTATCTGTCTAATCTTTTCTGAACTATTCTCTTCCACAGGTCGATCAGGCTTGGTTAGACCGGGCAATGCTGATGATTACTGGCTTGAGAGTACTAGTCCGACAGATGGATGCCTCGATGCGGGCAGCTGGCGTCGCTTTCATACCAGTAGCTGCCGTGAGTAGGTTGTGTGTTCTTTTCAATTTTTTTGCATTTTCCTGTCTTTATTTTGCTCTGAGACTTGCTTCTCTTTTGACAGCCTCCAGCTCCGGCCACCGGCGTGGTGCCACCACCAGCTCCAGTTGGACCTCCTGCTCCTGCCCCAACTCGAGGTCGTGGTTCCTGGGCATCTTCTCGGGCTCGTTCTAGAGGGTCGGTCTCATCTGCTCGGAGCCGATCTAGAGTTGTCTCTTCCTCTAGCAGTGATGACGGTGACGACTTCCATCGGCTTTTTGAGGATGACAGTTCGGAGGAGGCTGGCCCCTTTCGTCGAGTCCGCCCGAGGCATACTTGAGAGAGAGAGAGCCCCTCCCCCCCAGAGTTACTTTTTTTAGACACTTTTTTTGATGGGCTTGCGTGCCTTGTTTTGACATGTTTACATACATTTATCTGCTTCATGGGCCTGTGTGCCCCTATTTGACACATACATTTACTTGATCCTTAGGCCTGTGTGCCCCAGTTTCGTTGGTTATTGGGCCTGGGTGCCCCAGTATTACTTTGCTACTTTTTGATGCACTTTGGGCCTTCGTGCCATTTCATTATCTGCTATCCGCCTGCTATGTGGTTCTCTCTTATTTACTGCTCAAACTGCCTTAGATGCATAGTTTAGATGTCACAACTAATATAGAACATACAAACTAAAAACTGCCCCACACCCGCCATGTTTGAACATGGCGATCGCCATAACATGACATAGCGGTCGCCTGGTCAAAGGAATGATGTCACTGTACTATGCTTTTTAGAGTTGGCGGTCGCCACATTGATCGTGCCTTTTGCTGAAATTCTGATTTCCCGCCCTTCCTAGCCTTATAAATACAGTCGTGGAGACCCCATTTGCTGTTGCTCGGACTCAGATGGCTAATCCCCTTTCTTCATGGATTGAGGAATTCTCTCATATCGAACGTTTGAACTTCTCCCCCTTTGGCCTTAACGCCCTTTTCTCATTGAGGGATGCGAAGATTAACAGACCTTTACTAGCGGCTGCTGCACAACTGTGGGATCATCAGTCTCATGTATTTCGGTTCGGTCTCGAGGAACTATGTCCGACTGTAGAGAAGTTTGCTGCCATCTTGGACTTGACTCTGTGGAGTTCCGTTGTCGTTCCCACTCCCTTTCTCTCTGCTCGGCAGCAGGTGATGCAACTCTGCGGTCTGTCTAAGATGGAGGCTTCTTGTCTGACCTCGGGTGATTGTCTCGACATTCCATGGATTATTGAGAGGTTTCATCCTACTGGTGACCTCAGCGATCTAGACTTTCAGCTGCGGCACCGTTATGCACTTTGCTTCTGCCTCCTTACCCAGCATCTACTTGTCCCTTCCGATGGGCGGGTTAGTTGTGTCCTGTTTGACATTGCTGGCCAAATGTGGATAGGGAGAGACTTCGTGCCCCTGGTTTTGGCTGAGACACTGTTGGGCTTAGACACTGTTCATCATGGCGAAACCACCACCTTTGCTGGCAGCCTTTTACTTCTCTAGGTGATTTTAACGTCTTACTCTGTATCAAGTTCTCTATTATACTGCAAAATCCTTTCTCCTACTATTCTAACTCTTGTACAAAAGCCTCCTACTGATAGGCACAATGCCGCTGCTTTCCTTTATCGTCCGCGTTATCAAATATGTGACACTGAGGCATCTTGGCGACAGTATCTTTCCTCTCTGACTGGTCCGGACATTACCTGGCAGTGCTTTTGGTGGCGAATTCCTACTATGACTCTGACCACTATGGATCACCTTGGTGTTTTGCTGGTCGGCTTGTATCAGACTACCTTCTATTACCCATGTCAAATCATGCGTCAGTTTGGTCGTGATCAGATCATCTTCCCCAGCATTCGAGGTCGTCTGTTTTCGTCCATACTACGAGCTCCGTTTCTATCATCATATCAGGATGCCTGGCCATTTCGTTCAATGATGAAATTGCATGAGCTGCAATGCCATGAGCTTTCTACTGAACACAAGACATGGTTGACACAAGATAGGGAAAAGAAAGATAGAGAAGAGGGGAAACAAGCAGCGAAAAGGAGAAGAGTTTGAGGATCTCTGCTTTATTTTGAAAAATTTCACAGCTTTCTTTCTTTCTTGTTTTTTATTTGTAGAGTTTGGGACTTGTGTGCCCTCCCTTTATTTAAGAACTTTGTAGCTCTGATCGAAATGACAAAACTCCCACTTGATGTTTAAGATGGTTTAAATTTATCCATAGTTTTAATGATTTTATTATTAAAATTCAGAAATTAATTTGCATTGGTTTTATTCAGATTCAAATATGGTTAAAGACAAAGAATGTGGCCGAACTTCTTGAAAGAAACTGCCTACGTATCCCAAAAAGGTGGAATCAGTCCTTAACGTAGTTCGGGCTTAGTTTTCACTCGGGTATTGACACTCTCCTTTTGTAATGCCCTAACTTTTGCCGAGGTCGCCCTTTTAGGTTTTTGACCTTACGAGCTGCTCTACTTTTTGCCTGAGTTGCCTTTTGATTTTTAACTCAGCGAGCTTTTATTTTTATCTTATTTTTACCTCAGGGATAGTATTTTTTGAGCTGATCAAGATTAATTGGAGTGGAGAATACATTGCCATCTAAATTCATAATAATGACTGCACCACCGGTCATGATGGTTTTGATCAGAAATGGTTCGGACCAGTTTGGCTTGAACTTGCCTCTTGGGTCGAAGATGGGAGCTCTGATTTATTTGAGAACCAAATCTCCTTCTCTAAGGTCCCGAGTCTTGAACTTCTTATTGAACGCCCGAGCTATCCTCTTTTGGTAACATTGTAAATGAAATAGGGCTTGCAGTCTTCTTTCATCAAACAAGAGCAAATCTTCTATCCGATTTCTCTTCCATTCTGCTTCTGAGATATTGGCCTCGGCCACTACTCTTAGGGAAGGAATTTTTACTTCGATGGGAAGTACGGCTTCCATCCCATACACTAGAGAGTATGGCGTTGTTCCTGTTGAAGTTCTGATCGACGTTTGGTATCCCCAAAGTACAAATGGTAGATGCTCTGGCCATCTTTATGTGAGTTGATCATCTTTTACAGAATTTTCTTAATGTTCTTGTTTGCTGCCTTGACTGCTCCACTGGTTTGCGGCCGATATGGCGAGGACTTATGAGCCACTATATGATATTCCTGAAAAGATCCAGAACCTCTCCTTAGAAACGTGAGCCATTATCCGAGATAATTTCATGCAATACCCCGTATCGACAAATGATGTTTTGTTTGATAAACTTAGCGACATGGGAGGCCTTCAATACTGAGTAGGAAGCCGCTTCCACCCATTTCGTGAAATAGTCAATGGCCACGAGGATAAACTCATGTCCATTGGATGCCTTTGGGGTTGCTCTACCAACCACGTCAATGCCCCATACTGAGAATGGCCATGGTGACGTCAGGTTATACAGTTGAGATGGGGGAAAATGCATAAGGTTTGCGTGAATCTGGCACTTATGACACATCCGCACAAACTGAATACAATCTATTTCCATTGTCATCCAAAAGTACCCCTGTCATAGGATTTTCATGGCTAACATATTCCACTCATGTGTGGCTCATAGACTCCTGCATGTATTTCTTTCATCAATTCTTGACCTTTTTCAGTGTTTACACATAGCTTATTGATCCCAGAATATCCTCGTTTGTATAGTTTACCACCACAAATGACAAACTGCGTAAATAGTCGTCGGATTTCCCTCTCATCCTTTTTGCTGACAAACTTGGGATATTTTCCTTTCTCTACGAAGTTCTGAATGTCAAAGTACCATGGAAGGCCGTTAGTGCTTTCTTTAATGGTGGCTGTTATCTCGTATGCCGGCTTTTATTTCTGCTCTATTATCAGAGGTCTCATCCGCACTCTGGGCGGTATGTTAATCATAGACGCTAGGGTGGCCAGTGCATCGAAAAACTTATTCTGCAGCCTTGGTACATGGGTAAAGATTACTGATTCAAAGCATGGTATCAGCTTCTCCAGGTCTTAATGATAGAGGATTAAGGTTAAGTCTCTGACCGTCCATTCTCCTCTTGCTTGTGAAATTACCAGTGCTGAGTCTCTGATGACTTCCAACTTCCTTGCTCCTAGTTCTAAGGCTGCCTCCAATCTAGCTAAGCATGCTTCATACTCGGCCTGATTGTTGGTGACTTCAAAGTTGAGCTTTAGGGACAAAGGAATGTGTGATTCGTCGAATATAGAGTCCATTTGTCATCCCCAACTTTCATTAGCTGATCATCAGGAAACTAGAATTCTGTGTCTTCGCCTCCTTCAACTGGTTGATTGGCCAGAAATTCTACCGCTGCTCTGCCTTTGACTGACTTTGGGTGACGTATTGGAGATCAAATTCTAATAATAACAACAACCGTCAGGCTAGCCTTCCTGTTAGTGTCGGCTTTTCGAACAGATACTTCAACGGGTCCGTCCGAGAGATGATGTTCACTGTGAAAGATAACAAGTAGTGCCTTAGTTTTAAGAAAGCCCAAACCAAGGCCCAACATGTCTTCTCCAGTGGCGTGTACCGTATCTCTAACTCGGTCATCTTCTTGCTTAAGTAGTAGACGGCCTTTTCGATTTCAGTTTCTCCTTCTTGTGTATGCATCCCAAAGCTGAATCAGTCACTGACAAATAGAGGATCAGTGGCCTGTTAGGTTCAGGAGGAGCTAAAATAGGAGGGTTTTGTAGGTACTGTCGCACAGCATTGAAGGCATCATGGCATTTCTGATCCCATTCGAACTCGACCCCTTTTTTCATCAAACGGAAGAGCGGCTCGCAGGTAGTTGTCAGCTTTGCAATGAATTGACTAATAAATTATATCTTACTCAAAAAATCCCTGACTTCTCGCTCGGTCCTCGGAGGAGGCATTTCCAAAATTGCTTTAATCTTTGAAGGATCGACTTCAATGCCCCGTTGAGTGATCATAAATCCAAGTATCTTTTCGGCAGCGACACCAAAGGCACATTTCTATAGGTTGAGTCGCATTTTGTACTTCCAAATCCTCTCAAAGAACTTTTACAGTGCTGTGATGTGACCATCCTGATCCTTAGATTTTACTATCATATCGTCCACATACACTTCAACCTCCTTATGTATCATGTCATGCATTAAGGTAGTGGTAGCCCTTTGATAGGTTGCCCCAGCATTTTTCAAGCCAAATGGCATAACACGGTAACGATAGGTGCCCCAAGGCGTGGTGAATGTCGTCTTTTCCCTGTCTTCAGGATCCATCAGAATCTGGTTGTACCCGGAGAAGCCATCCATGAATGACAGCAAGGCATGCCCCGCTGTACTGTCTACTAGGACGTCAATGTGCGGTAGTGGAAAATCCTCCTTCGGGCTGGCCTTATTGAGGTCCCAAAAATCCACGCAGACTCGGATATGGCCGTCCTTCTTTAAAATCGGCACTATATTGGCTACCCATCTTGGATACTCAGTTACCATTAGGAATCCAACGTTGATCTGTTTGACAACTTCTTCTTTGATCGTCAGGGCTCATTCTGGCTGGATCCGTCTTAATTTTTGTTTGACCGATTTAGCATCAGGGTATAGGGGATGTGGTGTTGGACAATATCAAGATCAATTCCAGGCATATCTTCGTAAGACCATGTAAACACATCTTTGAATTCTTTTAATAAAGTTATTAATTACTCTTGTTTGATTAAAGATAAAGAGGAACCAATTTGAACATTTTACGGGTTAATTTCATTACCCAGATTTATTGACAAAGTTTCTTCAATTATTGGTTGGGCACACATTTTTTCTTCTCTTTTTATTAAAAACTTTATTTCTTCGGGAATACCCCCGTCAAATTTAAAATCGTCAGAAAGCGTATGAAATAAATCAAACAAAGCAGAGTAACTGGAAACCTTGTTCATTTCATTAAGAACAGTGGGAATTACAAACTCAATGGTATAAGCAGAAAGAGGTGCACCAACAGGCGTGCCCTCAATTACAGACTTCAACTCAAACTTGGACTCAAGATAGATGATCTGCACATTAGAAGACTCGATGGACCAATTCTTTACTTCCTTTGTGGCCGTGTCGACAATGAGCTTGGTACAATCTGTCGGTGCGCTAAAGCCCATCATGAAACAGTCTGATTCAGTTATGCGTAGCTGAGTCATCTTCTCGTTGAACAGCATTCCCAGGTCAATACCGTTGAGTCTGTCAGCCCAATCTTCTTTCTGAACCTTCTTTTCTTCCTTCTCTCCTTCTATTGTTTCTTCCTCCTCTGTGTCAGACAATTGGTGGCTGAAAAAGATCTCCAACCCAAGCAGCTTTTGATTAGTTTCTTCGTCAATCCACGACTCTAGAAAGCCACAATATGGGAAATCCTCCCCTTCTTTGACAAAGTATCCATTAAGCGTCCCATAATAATTGGCCTTTCGTCCCCTTTTAGGCCCTTCCAGATTTTCTTCCGTTGGCTCATACCCAAGACCAAAATGATGCGAAGTTGGCAATACCTGAATGGGTTTCGGGATTCCCTGCTACTTACGCCCTAATCCCATGCCGGGGAAGAAGGACATTTTTCTCATTATTGTTAAAGCTCGTGAGTTAACATACCTTTCCTCCTCATTCATCAGCGTCTGAACATCCTGTACTTCATCAAACTGAAAACCACTGAGCAACACATCATCTTCATTATGTTAGACTTCTAGCAGAGTTGTGCCCTCTCCTCCTTTCGGAGGGTGAATACTGTCCTCTCCATGAATGGTCAAAATTGTCCTGTTCTTTATTAATTTCAGTTTTTGGTGAAGGGTAGATGGTACTGCTTGGACATTTGGGTCATGCAGCCACGGCCTGCCCAGCAGTAGATTGAA
>JAULJZ010102502.1:0-11849 GCA_032270985.1 Heliamphora pulchella | reverse complement strand
GTGCGATCTTATATGGGTCTATATTCCCGGTGAGTTGGATAACGATATTATTTATATGGTAAATATTAATTATTGACAGAATTCACGTCCTAAAAGATCGGAATTTACGATATCCCTTAAAGAAGCTTATAAGTTTTGACGGGGCCAAACCCTGCAGGTGGATTTGATTATCCGGTGGTCAAATAAGTTAAGCAGAAGGGTTTAAAGAATATCAAGTTACCGATTAAATTAAATTATCAGTAATTAAATTTAATTGACGGGTATTGGGAATCTTAACGTGGAGAGAAATGGTAAGTATTTAATAACAGGAGCTCAATGCTAGATGGTCTTGAGATTATGGTCAGAGTGCAATTATAGTTCTTTAGTAGTGTCAACTGTAATTCACTATTTTATGAAAATTGCATAAACTGCTACTATCTTTCCATAATTGCAGAAACCGTTGGTAGGTGTCTGTGTTCCATTAGAAGTCTTACTCATAATTACTTCCCAGGTCTCTGCTGTTGCCCTATATATATACGGGTAGGCTGAACCGTTTTGTAATATATATCATATTTGTTCTTTCAAGACTAAAGATATTTGGGTTCTGCCGATACGAGTTCTCGATAATCTGTAGCCCACACAACGTTTGAGAATCGCGTAAGGGAATACAGTAGAAGATCTGACAGAAGTTTCAACTCGGAATCAAATCGTAGTTGAAGAATTGATTGACAAAAGGTATTCTTCTAAATTAACTTTGGTTTCACAGATTTTATTTTGATCGTTCAAACGTTAAAAATTTTATCTAGAGCCCGTTTCAGCGTTTGTCCGTCCAGTTAATTTTTTACCGAAAATTGTTTGTAAAAATAATGATCTTGGCAGTATTGCCTCTTACACAGTAGACAGATCAGAAAGCTCAGATGTTACGGGATCGTGTTGCTAATGGGAAAGACACCAAGGGATGGGTTGTGAGCCCAGACCAGAGTTTGAGATTTACTGGGCGAGTATTTGTACTAGAGTCGTGCCGTAAAGAGGTGCTACGTGATTTTTACCATTCTCATCTTGTAGTGCACCTAGGAGGCACCAAGATGTATCATAATTTACGCCGACAATTTTGGTGGAAGAAAATGAAGAGATATGTAGCTTAGTTTATTTCTCTATGCCTTGCTTGTCTGCAAGTGAAGGCAGAACATTAGAAGCCAGTAGGGTTGCTCTAGCCGTTGCCAGTATCAGAATGGAAGTGGGAGAATGCCACGATAGATTTTGTAACGGGACTTCCTAGAACGCCTAAGAGACATGATGCTATTTGGGTGGTGGTTGACAGACTGACAAAGTTTACACACTTTCTTCCCATACATATAAAGGATTCCGTGGACAAGTTGAGTAAGTTGTATATTACTGAGATTGTTCGGTTACATGGGGTGCCCATATCTATTGGCAGAGTCTTCAGGCAGCTTTGGGGACAAATTTGTTTGTTTAGCACTGTTTTTCATTCTCAGACAAACGGTCAATCCGACCGCACCATATAGATCTTGAAGGACATGTTGAGAGCTTGTATATTGAATTTTTTGGGTTCTTGGGAGGATCATTTACCACTAGTAGAGTTTGCATACAAAAATAGTTATCAGTCCATTATTAGGATGGCGCCTTTTGAGGTCTTGTATGGCAAGTCATGTAGGTCGCCAGTATGTTGGGCAGATGCAGGGGAAGCAGCAGTTTTGGGACTCGACTTGGTACAGAAGACCATAGAAAATATTACCAGATTCGACAACGCTTGGTTACGGCCCAAAGAAGTTAGAAGAATTATGCAGATCAAAGAAGGAGGCCTTTGGAGTTTGGGGTGGGAGACTATATGTTCTTAAAGGTTTCACCACGTTGAGGTTTGATGAGATTTGGCCATAGCGAAAAGTTATCGCCACGCTTTATTGAGCCATTTAAAATCCTTGAGAGAGTTAGGGAGGTGGCTTACCGTCTGGCCCTATGTCCTCAGTTATCATCAGTGCACAATGCGTTTCATGTTTCTATGCTTCGGATGTATGAGCCTGACCTATCACAAATTTTGAATTGGACCGAGTTACGGGTGGATAAGGATATTTCTTTTGAGGAACGACTCGTAAGGATTTCGGATATGAATGAACAAGTGTTGAGAGGGAGAACCATTGCCTACATCAAGGTTTTACGACTTTATCACGAGATCGAGGAAGTTACGTGGGAGCTTGAGTCCGAAGTCCGTGCTAGGTACCTGGAGTTGTTTTTTCCTTGACTGCGTAGCGAATTTCAGGGGAAAAATTACTTAAGAGGGGAAGAGTTGTGAGGCTTGGTTCCTTTTATATTTGTAATATATTTTCTTGACATGTTAGAAAGTGCATATAGTTGTTATAAATGTGTTTATTTCTATATGATGTATGCATGTTGTGGCTTAAAAATGCATGATAGAATTAATCACGGACCGTTTGGGCATTGTGGTGTAAAAGTTAGGAATTTTCTAAGCAAGACCACTCGTTCGGTCTTGAGACCGATTGATCGGTCTGCCAAGGTTAAGTGCGCATGGGGTAGATCAAGACCTTGATTTTTAATCCATAACTTCCAAAGCAAGCTTCTCTTCCTTCTCTGTAAGAGAAAACTCAAAACCCTAGACTTCTCTCTAGACTTTTTCTTGCTCTAGGTGTGATTTTTGGCATTGCAGGAGTGGAACGGTGTTATACACGCCGAAGGCTTCGCATCCATCCGAACAGAATCTCATTTCGGCAATGTTAATTTTTTGTGAGAAGTTAAAGCGTCGAGTTTTTAACTCTCTACGGTAGGATTCTAGACTATCTTGCTTTAAAGGGGGTTACATGTTGTTATACGCATTTTTACCATGTTTAAATGCTATAAATGTTTGATTTTGAGATTAAACATTATTTGGTTGGTTCAAAAGCATGTTTTTAGTTTGTAAGGTTTATTACAAAGTTGGTGAATGCATGTATGTATAGTTTTCATGAATATATGTTTTGAAGATCGGAGGAAGTTACGTAAATGTTTCAAAAACATGGATTTTGGTGTTGGAGCTAACCTTTAGGATTGAGCATGGGTTTTAAATGTTTGGATTGAATTGTGGATAACTTTATACAAAAATGTTGTTTTACCTCCATGATTTTGGATGGGTTGACTGTGTGCCTTGAATCTAATTAATAGTTAAGTTGTGTGCCTTAAATGATTTGTGAATGTACCGTAACGATGTGGTGAATGTGGGCCTCAATTGCTCCTCGGTGAAAGTCCAGAAATTTGCGCAAATAGGTGCTTTGCTCCTTCCGATTAATCCCCATAAATGAGTGGTTACCCCAATGGGAGGCAGTTGTTGTGGCAAGGTATATAACTTATCATTTCCTAGCGGGCCATTGGATACCCCAGACCTAGGTCAATAGATGAGAGTTTATACTTGCTAGCATTGTCCTCGGTGCAACAATATCGATACGTGTAAATCATTATAGTTGTGTAAATCCTTTTTGGTTGAAAAACCTTGTGGAGAACTAAAATAACTCTTGTGGTGCTTTGAAATTGTGAGACATCGTTGGATTATATGAACATTCATGGTTTTTATGGAAAATCATTTTAAAGGATTGCACGGTTAAGTTGTTCATATAACCGGTAATTACATGACATGCTTTTAATTCATACTAGTCTATTCTTATTGGGCTTCGGCTTACGTTGTTGGAATTGAACAATTTCAAGTGACCCTAATTATGTGGCTTTAGGTGGTGAAGTTCGGAGGGTGATGGCGGATTAGAAAACTTGTAGTTTTCATATTTTTGGTTATTTTAAATCATGTAATCGTTGTAATACGTTTTCTACATGATAGCATATGTTTTGTAAATCTCAAGGTTATAATTCCAATGCATGCATGTTTGTATGAGACAAGAGAAACCTTGGGTAATTCTAATGTTATTTAAACGGTTTTGGTTGGTTTATCGTTTAATTTCAACTCATGCGCATCGAGTGAGGTTTTGGATCAAGTTTTTGGCACTTTTAAAATTATTCCATTTTGCATTGAATGTATTAAAAAGGCTATAATTTTTTCTAAGTGTTGGATTTCTAAGGTTTGGCTTTTGAAATATGGTTCAGGGCCAGACCACTCGATGGACCGATTGATCGGTCTACCGAGCAGTCTTTTGCATGTCTTGGTTGTTTGATAGGCTTGAAGGAAACAGTGTAATGTCAAAGACCGCTCGATTGGTCAACAGACCGATCAACAGACCGATCGATCAGTTTGTGCAGATTTAAAATTTTTTTTCTTTTTTTGTTCTAAAAACTTGGCTCTCAAGACCTTGACCTTATCCTTTTGGGTTACTCTTTTACTTAAAATAAACCCTCGGTAATGCGCTTTTTAAAGGTTTTCAATTTGTGTTTGGGTGAGGTTCTTTGAACCGTTTGGGCTCGGTTGTTTTCGGTGGGTCTTGGTTTTATAAACGATTTTTCTTGGGTGGTTCATGTGACCCAGGTTTTGGGGCATAACAGGTGTACTGAATTTTAGTTTTGGGGGTTCGAGAAAAACTAAGGTTTTCCATACCGGTTCTCGTTTAAGGGTTGGTATACTGAAAATTATATTTTTATTATTTAATTTTATTTTAATAAAATTAATTTTTTATTTTATAAGAATCTTTATAAGCAATGTATGTATATCAATTTTTTAATATTATGCATGGATATCCAATATTCTGTATAGTATTTAATCTGATGTGTAGAATACGATTTACACACAGAAAATCAGATTTTAAGTTCTTGCAAAATATAAGTTTTATGTTCACAATTTAGATAGAAATGGACATACCATTGCTACGACTGTAGCACAGAGTTTTAGTAGACCTGTCTTGGTTGCGGAGAATAGATAATAGCGTCGTCTATTGTTCTGACTCTCTGTGTTAGTACACTTTATGTGTATTGAACAAGACACATTGGGGTAATTAATTTTATACTAAATATATAAATTAATTTATACCCCAAGGTTATTATGAATAGTGCATATACTCTTAATCCTAAAATAATTATTGATTTGTGTATATTTAATATTCGTTGTTTTGATTTATCAGAGGGTGCGATCTTATATATTCCTGATGAGTTGAATAACGGTATTATTTATATGGTGGTTATTAATTATTAACGAAATCCATATCTCGAATGATCGGGATTGACAATACCCTCTTAAGGAAACTTATATCCCTCAAAATATCCTCCAACACATTCCTTTAAACACTCTAAAAATTGAGAACCGAAATTAAACCGAAAAGGCGTCGTAGTAACAAAATAGGGGCTGCTATGTTTATGGGTGATATGAGATGTGTTTGTGTGTTGTTATATTTGAGTTTGATAACTTCTAAGTGTGCTAGATCCTTGATATTAAAGTCTAAAATACAAGCATGCAAAGAAATGGAACAAAAATTTGACCTGATATAAGTAGAGGAGTTGGACCCTAAAAGACTTGATTTTTGAGAACATAGATATTTCTATCCTTCACTTTGGAACGCCATAACTCAATGTAGAAAATTGATGTAAGCTTGTTCTTTATGTCCAGATTTATATTTTTGTATTGTATTTCATCCAAAGTTGGTTTCAACTCATTTGCATAAGTAGAACTCGAGATATTGCAATTTTACCAAAGTGTGTCGTTTTTCGATCAATCAACACTACCAACTTGGAAACCCTAGTTTAAAGTGAGATCCAAATTTTGGTCAAAACATGAAAGTTGTAGATAACCTGTATATCTATCTATCCACCTAAACTAAGCACAAAATATTGAGTATGGATAGGTCAAAACCCTTTTGAAACTCTCTATTGAGTTTTAGCCCTCAAGGAACACTTCTTTCACCTATTTTTGTATAGCCTAAAACCCCTATTTTTAATGACCTATTCCAAAAGTGGTTTACATTAATATTGTAGATAACATATTGAAGTACTTGTTTCCCAAATATCAGACCTTAAAGCCTCGGGATAATCCCCCAAAATCGCTTGAAACCCTCTGTCCAAAACCGGCTCTGTTGAGATTTGGCAGCTGACAGAACTTATTCTCTAAAATGGCCAAAAAGTCTAACTTGTTCCAAACAACTACCCTTAACTCTAAAAATGAAACTTGTAGGGAACTGGTTGTGCTAGAACATAATAAAAATTGGGCTCATTTGGACTTGATATGATACACCAAAACCGAGACCAACAGAATCATATTTTTGGTAAAATCTTGAAGAAAGTGCTGAACCATTTTTACTTAGGATGTTTTGTTCACCCTTTTGCCTTAGGTTTTGGCCTTGGTGTTAAATATGAGAGTTGTAGAAAATATTTTTATCTAAATGGTGTATAAAAATAATAGCTTCATTCTAAGTCTAGATACCCCAAAATCTTGTCGGCTCTTTTAATTTAATACTTGATTTTTGGTTTTAAAAGTTGCTAAGTGTGAATTAAGTACCATTTACTATGAGACCCGAGTTTTTAAATGATGTTTGATTTGAATTAGTTGATTAGTGTTTCTAAGTGAATGTATGATACTTTTGAATTCATACCAACATGTTGAATCATATCTTGAGAATTGTAGCTTGTGCTTCATATACCTGTAGTTTATGAATTGCGAGTTGTATCATGAACTTTCCCATACTAGTTGGTGCCATGCTATGGATAGTGGTACTTGAGATCCATATTTCACATCATAGGCATCTTCACTTGCATCTTGGCATATTGGAGTCCATTTGTGTAAACCGTTGTGGATATGCTAACTTTGGGCCATGTATGTCCTGAGCCGTGTTACGTCTTGAACCGAACTGCCACTATACGCCGTAGTGATGGGGAACATTGATGTACGGGAACCTAACGTACGGGAACATAATGGTGCCATTCGGATTATTGTATTGGATATGTTAATTTTGGGACATGTATGTCCTGAGCCGTGTTACGTCTTGAGCTGTATCACGTCTTGAGCCGAACTGCCGCTATACGCCGTAGTGATTGGGAACGTTGATGTACAGGAACCTAATGTACGAGAACATAATGGTGCTGATTTATAATCGGGATGGGTTATGTTGAGTTGCCTTTCATGATTCTAAATCTAGGGCGTCCCTGGTTTCCATTTTCAAAAATATTTTGGGATGAATTCCCCTTGTGCAAGGCGTGTTTCCGGTGTTTGAAATGGTATATCATGAATATTGTTGGGCACCATGGGTTCGTCGCTAGCATTCTGAGTTCGATAGCTTAGACATGGGGTTGACACTGGTGAAGGCATCACGAGTCTTAAGGTGAGACAAATCGCTTGATTTATGTCTGATTTGACTGATTGAAATGGTTTATTGAATTTGTTGGCCTAGAGTATAGTGCGGACCCCACGCCGTTGCCATTGAGTAAAACAGCTAAGGAATGAAGTCAAGGCGGGCGTTTACTATTCGCAACGAGGCGCGATGATGGCTTTAGTGATCAAAGACCCATGAAAGTCTACTCTGGTGATTCCTGGCATGGAGTTCCTGTTATAATCTAGGTGCATGTTGGGTTGGAAATCTGCATTCGTAGACGGCATCTCATATGCACATGTTTATTGACTTATCTGCTATCCTATCATAAATTTGTCTATCTCTTTGACTATAAACTGTACTGGGTGTTAAATGGTATGCATTGTGGTGATTTTGTGCCGTGAGATTAGTTAGAAGGTTAGAGCGTTTTGCTTTTGGGCCTTGGCTCATGGTATTCGTGCCATAGGTGAGAAGGAGTTCTTGGAGGAAGTCATCCTAGAGGGAGAAGAAGAGTTTGAAAAACAGGGTGAGTTCTAAGAGCACTTGGATCTCGCTGATGCATTTTGAGGAGTCGAGACCTCTACTTTTGTTCTTATATTCCATTTTTCCCGTGCTGAGTGTAATTTTTGAAATTTCTTGATGAAACTGCAATAGTTATGTAATTTTAAACGGTTCAGAACTCCTTTATGATGTAATAACTAACATATGTAAATATGAATGAACGGTTAGAATATTTTTTTATTTATATTTATGTATGTTCTGATGTGCCCAGAGGACAGGGTGCCACAATTAAGATGCCGATTAAATTAAATTGTCAGTGATTAAATTTAATTGACGGGTATCGAGAATCTTAACGTTGGGAGAAATGGTAAGTATTTAATAACAAGAGCTCAATGCTATATGGTCTTAAGATTATGGGTCAGAGTGCAATTATAGTTCTTTAGTGATGTGAACTGTAATTTAGTATTTTATGAAAATTGCAGAAACCGCTGCTAGTTTTCTATAATTGTAGATATCGCTATGAGGCATGCTTAATTGCAAAAACCGCTAATACGTGTTTGTGTTTCACTGAAAGTCTTACTTATAATTACTCTCCAGGTCTCTACTGTAGCCCTATATATATGTGGGTAGGCTAAACCAGTTTCATAACTTGTTATCTAAGACTAAAGCTGTCCTGGTTCTGCCGGTGCGATTTCTCAGAGGATTATAACCCACACTATATCTGGAAATTGCGTAAGGGAATATAGTAGAAGATCTGACAAGAGCTTCAACTTGGATTCAAATCAAAGTTGAAGATTCAATCGGTAAAAAGGTATTTTTCTAAATTAACTTTGGATGCACGGGTTTTATTTTGATCGTTCGTCATCAAAACTTTTATTTGGAGCCAATTTTGGCGATTGCCTGTCATTTATTTTTTTTTCAGATAATCGTTTGCAAAAATAATGATCTTGGCAGTTTTGCCTCCTACAATTGGTATCAGAGCTATTTTGTTTTTAGTTATCGGGGTCGGGTAGTTTAAAACTGTTGCTAACTTTGTTTTGAAGGCGTTCTAATTCTGGTTTTATGATCGTCATTTATTTTTTCATGTTTAATTGAATAGTGTGAATGGTGATTATTATTTTTAATCACGGGGGTTGACTGTGATAGATTAAATGTGAGCTTTCGAGATATATGATCGATGTAATAGCTAGCTCTATATTTTTAAATATCTGTTTAGATTATTTAAGAGCATGTTGAACATGTCCAAGAACACGAATAACGGAGGCGGCAACGGCGGTGGTTCGAGTTTTAACAGGCCACAGATCGCGGTAAGGTTTTAACGATTTTAAACGGTTTTTTTCGATGAGTTTTTATGTAGTATTTTTGTATAAAAAATACCATAAAAAACAAATGAAAAATAGCAAAGAAAAATCACCAAAACAGTCCGGTTCCGGCAGCTTTGCCGGCGGCTGCTCGGCGGCAGTTTTTATGATTTTTCAGGCCATTTATGGGACTATTTTTTGGAAAGTTTTCTAAACATAAAATAGAAGTAAAACATGCCTCAAAATACTGTCAAAAACTAAAAAAAAAAGGGCCAAACAGTGCATTAAAAAAGAAAAAAAAACAGCAGCATTTTTTTCTGGCGACGACGGCACTACAGCAGTAGCTTCCAGGCAATATTCTGACAGTTTTCTATGCTGTTTTTGAGCATATTTTTTTGGAAAAAAGATTCTAATTTTCAAGAGATTTTCAACGATATAAAATGCATCGAAAATGGAGTTCGGATGAGGTCGGAAAGGCCTCGGGAAGTTGGCGGTTAAAGGCGGCGACGTTGGGTGCGGCGGCAGCAGCTTTGGACAGTATTTTTGGCAATTTTTTGGACTTTTTTTGAGCAGTATTTTCGTAGAAAAATATTACTTTTTGAGTACTTTCTTTTGATATAAAGTACGTTAAAAATCGAGTTTGGGAAGAGGTCGAAAAAGCCCCGGGAAGTTGGCTGCGCAGTGCTGTGGCGGGCAGCAGCATTTTTTGAGGTTCGGGCCATTTTTTTAGCTGTTTTTCAAACAATTTTCTAGATGATTTTTTGACATAAAAATCTCATATTTCGAGAGCTTTCCAACGATATAAAACTCGTAAAAAACGGAGCTCCGATAAAGTGGCGGCAAGGTGGCACCAGTAGTGACTGGTGGTGGTCCGGTGGTTTCTCTCTCAGGATTGCTTTGTGTTGATTTTCTGATGTATACAAAAGTAATATGATATAGCAGTATATATCAGATAGTATCAAGAAGTCTGATACAATCAGGACACTAAATTAGAGACGAACAAGGATTGAAACAACTGATTCTCTTAAGAAAATTGAAACACCTCAGTGTTTCATTTGGATCATAAAATCAGGATATATGCATATTATTTATATATATATATGAACTGCGTGGATGATTACATAAATGCTTTATTTATCCTGTTAATTTAATTAATTCAAAAATTTATTTTTAATTAAAATATTTTGAAATAGAAAATAAAATTAAGTTTTTTTAATTAATTAATTTTAATTAAATAAATTTTTTTAGATATTTTATTTTTTACAAAGTATCACGTTTAAGTTGATTTTTTTTAAATCGGATATCATGGAAAAATGTGAGAATTAATATTAAATTTTAAATTAATTAAATGGAAAAATATTTAATCAAAATAAATTATTATTTTTCAAAAAATGTGGAACGAAAAATAAAATAAATAAATGCCTTGAATCACTACCTTAGCTGAAAAGCTAAAGAAAAAACTGTATATTTATTAAATTTTATTTTTTATGCATTTAAACACGAAAAGATGGTTTGATAAACCAGAATCTTTGGAATCTTGTACACGGAAAGATATTTAATTCTTTCAGATCATGTGATTTTCGAAATTAATAAATTTGTTTTAATTAAACGAAATTTTTATAACCCTAAAAAATGTTTTAAAAATTTAAGTGAGAAAGGAAATTTATTCACAGATAAATCCTACAGTCTCCATCACCAGTTTGTAGGCAATACAATTAAACCCTGCGTATCGGCGGTAAGGTCTTCCTCCCCAACTGACAGATTAATTATGGTCACTTCTCCATCTAAAGGGTTCATTGCGAAGCAATTAATTTGAGATTAGGTGATGGTTAACACTTAGCTGTATAAAATAGTATTCTCTCAATCTGAGTCACTGCTATTATATACTGGACCAAAACTATATCAACTATTTAATTTTACTTGGCCTGTCTGGTCTTATGAAGGATAGTAGACGTCCTCCCATCGAGGCATGCTATTATCAGGTTATCAGGCTGTTAGCGAATTAATTTTAAAATGGTAAAGAGAACCAAATTAAAATAAATTCAAAATTTTGCTCATCATAATTAACGATTTTTTTAATTATGTGATTCTCATGATTAAAATGGCTTTCAACCCACTCGCTTTAATACTCAAAGAAAACAAACTAACGGGACTGAATTTTGTTGATTAAAAATGTAACTTGGATATAGCTTTAACTATAAATGGTATTTCTTCAATATCAAGAAATGTGTTTGTTTCTGAAAAAGGTTCTTCCTCTGGGCCGAAAGGCATGAAGAAGAAAAAGGTTCAGAAACAAGGAGACACGATTTCCAGGGTAGTTAGTGGGCCACGAACTCGTGTGAAAAAGCTAAAAGGCAGATGTTTTCACTACAACCAGACCTAGCACTAGAAAAAGCTATGACCAGTATTTGTCAAAAGGTAGAACAAACAGAGTAATTTCTGTTCGCTGCTTGTGAAAATATGTTTAGCGATATTATCTACCGGAACACAGATACCTACCAGCGGTTTCTGTAATTATGGAAAGACGCAGCGATTTTTGTAATTTTCATAGAACACTGAATTATAGTTCACACCACTAAAGAACTATAATTGCACTCTGATCCATAATCTCAAAACTTTCTTGCATTAAGCTCATGTTATTAAATGCTTACCATTTCTCCCCACGTTAATAATTTTGATACCCATTGATTAAATTTAATTATTGACAATTTAATTTAATCAGCATCTTGATATTCCTTAAGCCCTTTCACTTAACTTATTTGACCGCCGGATAATTAAATCCACCTGTAGGGTTTGGGCCGATCAAAACTTATAAGCATCCTTAAGG